>JAGDQP010041013.1:0-16976 GCA_022664845.1 Lepisma saccharinum | reverse complement strand
ATATGTGCGTGTGTGTGTGTGTGTGTGTGTGTGTGTGTGATGGTAAACAAGGTAGAAAAAGGATACTTACATAGTGAAATCTTGAGATAGGAGCACATGAACTTCACAAACACTATAGAAAATTAATAGGTTTCGCAATTGCGTTTTCAACTGGTAGGAAGGAAAATGGATACAGCAGACAGGAGTAGTGTTAAGGAAACGCCATGTTACCAAAGAAGCTGGTTGACAGTGTGGCCAGGTTATGGAGGTGCAAAAATGACTAGATGTGTCGGAGAAAACACCAAGAGGAGAAGAAAGTGCAAAGCTTACTAGGAGCAGGTAAGGGGCTTCCTGAAGAAATAAAGGGGGGGGGGAAATCGGATGGGAGGGGGAGAATAATAATAACAATAATGATGAAGATAAAGGGAAGAACAAAGAAACAATATAGAAAAATAGAATAAAAGTGCAAATAGAGACGGAACAAAGGCGAGAAAGGAAGAAGACCGCACTGAGTTGCAAGGATTTACAGACAGTTGAGGCCGGGTTCATGGTTGGCGGAAAGGATAGAGATGTACGTTGGCTCCCATCTCTTTCTTACTGTGGCAGGTGAGTCAGGGTTCAGGACTTTCAGGATTCTGACTCGAAAGGTTTCGTCAAAGGTGCAGCCGTGACAAGAAGTGTGTTCGGGTATAGGGAGGTGCGTACGTTGAGATTTGGAGAAGAGGTGATGGTTGTTGATGCGGAATATTAGAGGTGTTCGAGTTTTGCCAACGTAGAAGGCGGAACATAGGTTACAGAGTAGGCGATAAACGAGGTTGGCAGATATGCAACTGCCGGAATGTTTGGAAGAGTACGTCTTGTGAGTGACAGGTGACTGATAAGAAACGAGACGAGAATATGAGGGGTTTACTGTGGTGGTTTCCTTGCTACTTCAGAACGTGAAAAAAATGGTTGAATATGGTGGACACCATTTTTGATGTCAGTTGATAGAATGATCTTGTTGTTTATTCCGAAATATTGTAAGAATATTGATCTACAATATAGTGAATTCAAGAAATTATTCTGTGTATTGGAATATATTGTTTTCTGGAAAGTAAATAACCAGTACCAGATTAGAAATATATTACATGTTGTGAAGTGAAACTATAATAATAGTGGAATCTATCGGGAAGTTATAGTGTTACTTAGCTATTTCTTTGTGAGTCTGGTGATAGAGAAGAGAAATAGTAAATTTATTTCTACAAAAGTCTGTTCCAAGAGAAACAAAGTCCTACCGATACCAAGTCCTCCAATACTCTTCTGTTCTGGATTACCCGTTTCTGCACCAGCACACTTAAGTTTTCCCGCATTCTCTCACATATTGAATTTCTGCAATCCTGCCTTCACCTACGACTTACACCTAAAGGCCTAACTCCCAAAATCTCCCTCTCCGGTTCCTTGCTATCCGATCGACACAAGCTTTCCCCCTTCTGCAGATGCATCTCTGTTAACCTAACCACCATAACACTCTCTTTACACTTTCACCTAGCCTTAGAGCTCTCCATAGAACTGCAATCCCTCATTAAAATCCTGCTTCCCTTACCATCGTCCCCCATCTCTAACATATACGAAACCCTAACTGATGCTTCCCGTCTCTTGCTTGATCTTAGATCCAAACTTTCTCGACTTTGTCTTTCTGCTCTCTCTCCTCTCTTCCCTTGCCTCTCCCTTCATCTTCCACTCCTCCCCCTCTACTCGGACTGACCCTGCTTTAATTAGTCGTTATGATTCGAACTCTCTTAGCAATTGCCGGAGCAACCTAACCTCGGCCCAACAGAGACTCAAAAGTAACCGCGTAAGTGAACCCGCTACCTTAAGCCAACCTAATACTTCTAAATGCCCGCAGCCAATTCTCAACCTTTCTTGTCTCACACTTTCAGATACTGAACACAAAGTCCTTTCGTACGGCCTCTCCTTCTCTCCTTCCCACCATATTGAACAAGCCAACCTACTTAATAATTTCCTCACCTTTGCCCGTAACCTCTGACACCGAAACTCATCCAATCTCCACTAATTCCTTCATTCCTCCAGTAACAATCCTCTCCTTCTGCCTCCAAACCACCCAGTTGAACTGTACATTATCTTCCTTTCCAAACAAATTGTTCACCCTGACTTCACTGACACGTTCCTATCACATCACACCGTCACAACTGCAGAACGAAGAGCGTTCTCCAATCTTCGTTCTGATTCCACCATCATTATCCGCCCGGCTGACAAGGGATCCACCACGGTAGTCATGAACTACTCTGACTACCAATCCGAAGCCCTCAAACAACTTTCTGATCGAACCTTTTACCGTCCCCTCGAGGAAAATCTTACCCAATCCTTCCTTAACATGATCCGCACCTACCTTCAAGCGCATGGACCCCATGAGGGACTGTCGCGTTTCACTCACTACACTCTGTCCTGACAATCGCAGAACTCCTAAATTTTACCTACTTCCCAAAATGCATAAACCTGGTAATCCCGGCAGACCCATAGTTTCCAGTATTGGCTCTCTCCCACTGAAAGAATCTCCGCCTTCCTTCACCACCATCTTCAACCGTTTGTCCAGGCTCTCCCT
This sequence comes from Lepisma saccharinum, assembly GCA_022664845.1. Lineage (NCBI taxonomy): Eukaryota > Metazoa > Arthropoda > Insecta > Zygentoma > Lepismatidae > Lepisma > Lepisma saccharinum. The sequence continues at coordinate 14,395 of JAGDQP010041013.1, read as the reverse complement.
TCTTACTTCAAGGATACCAACCACTTCCTCTCCACATTCCATTCTATCTCTGATCCTCTCCTACCTGACAATATCTTAGTTACAGTCGACGTGACATCAATGTATACCAACATTCCCCATACACATGACCTCGCTGCCCTTGAACACTTTCTCGACACACCCAGTCCTCGCCCAGTACACCATTTCTGCTTCGGCTAGCCAGTTTGTCCTCACCATGAAAAACTTCACCTTTGAGAACCACAATTTCCTGCAAATCAAAGGCACAGCCATGGGCACTCGCATGGCTCCTTCCTACGCCAACCTCTTCATGGGACGCCTGCAGACCCAATTCCACACCTCTCAAACCTTTCACCTGGCTTCGCTATATCGACGATATTTTCTTGATCTGGACCCACGGACAAAAGTCTCTGGAAACATTTCTGCAAAACCTCAACTGCAATTTCCCCGTCAAGTACACTTGGTCCTTCACGAGGGAACAAGTAACTTTCCTTGATGTGGATGTCTGGCTCAGGAACAATCGACCTGAGACATTCCTTTACATCAAACTTACCAGCAGTCTGCAGTATCTCCATTTCAACAGCTCCCATCCATACCATACCAAACGCTCTCTTCCATACGCTCTTGCTGTCCGGTGTTCCTGCATCTGTTCCTCTGATGGCCTGCCGTAATTATTTCAGTACCTTCTCCTCAGCTCTCACTAACCGTGGATATCCCAAACACCTCATCCGTAAACAACTGGACCTTGCCTGTAATCACCCTAACTCCAACCGACCTCCCCGCGAAGCTCCCTCCGCTCCCAATCTTCTCAACCCAGTACCACCCCAACCTTCAGGCCCTCCAAAAGCTCCTCAAACTGGCACACCCCATATTCACTGTGGCACCTGAAAGTGAAAGAATTTTCCCATCGTGTCCCAAAATAGTCTACCGCAGACCTCCGAATCTCAACATGATTCTCACCAATCCCGCCCCCCCCCCAGGAACCTAGCAAGTTCAATATATCCCGCTGCAAAACCTGTCCTATTTTTGATCCCAGTCTTTCCTTCATACACCTGTCACTCACAAGAAAGACGTACTCTCTCTGACACTCCGGTACTTTCATATCTTCCAACCTCGTTTATCACCTACTCTGTAACTTATGTTCCGCCTTCTACGTTGGCGAAACTCAAACTCATCTAACATTCAGCGTTAACAACCATCACCTCTCCTCCAAATCTCAACTTACGTACCTCCATACCCAAACACACTTCTTATCACCGCTACACCTTTGACGAAACCCTTCGAGTCAGAAACTTGAAAGTCCTGACCCCTGACTCACCTGCCACAGTAAGAAAAAAAATGGGAACAGACTTACATCTCCATCCTTTCCGCTATCCAAGGAACCCTCAACTGTCTGTAAATCCTTGCAACGCAGTGCCGTCTTCTTCTTCCTTTCTCTTGCTTGTTCTGTCTCTAATAGCACTTTTATTTCTATCTTCCTATATTGTCCTCCCCTTCATCTTCATCATTATTGTTATTTTTATTATTATTATTTTCCCCCTCCCATCCGATTCTTTACCCTCTTATTTCTTCAGGAAGCCCCTTACCTGCTCCTAGTAATCTTTGCACTTTCTTCTCCTCGTGGTGTTTTCTCCGACCGATATAGTCATTTTTGCACCTCCATAACCTGGCCACACTGTGGCCCATTGGCAATATGGCGTTTCCTTAAGACCACTCCCGCACCTGTCCGCTCTGTCCATTTTCCTTCCTACCAGTTGAAAACGCAATTGCGAAACGTACTAATTTTCTATAGTGTTTGTGAAGTTCGTGTGGTCCTATGTTAAAATTTCACTATGTAAGTATACATTTTTATTTCTGCCTTGTTTACCAACTTATATATATAGTGATTAGCGTTGCTGACTACGGATTGAGGGGTCCCGGATTCGCTAGCAAGGATTATTTTCAAGGAGTGTGGGTCTGGAACGGTGCCCACCCAGCATGGTGATGTAATTGGGGAGTTGCTATGAATAAAAGAAAGTGACAATCGTAGTAAGAGCTTAGACTCTCCTCACCCACCCCATTTGGCCAGCGTGGGAGCAGTAGAAAAATCTCCTCCCTCCTGGGAGAAGCCTTGACCAGCAGTGGATCAAAAATTGCTGTGAGTTTATTATTATATAATTCTTTGCTCCCTAAACTTGGGTTGGCCCCCCCCCCCCCCGAGGGTTTAGACTGGTTACGGCCCTGTATCCATCTTTTAAAATCAAATTGTTTGATGATGGAAAATGGGAGGCAATAGTTACTCCCGAGCCTTGTTAGTGAATATGGAATTGAATTGAATAGAATTTTATTGCGTTCTGAGACCAATATACTGGCTATTGCCATATGGTATAGAACATGTCAATTTTTGATTAGAAATATAGGCATATACTAATTTGATTACTTATACATTAATTGCTAATTTACATATACATTAGAAAGAGTCACCATGGCTCAGACAGTAGCGCGTCTGACTACGAATCAGGCAACCCAGGTTTAAATCCCAACCAGGACACTGGAGAATTTTTTCGCAATGTTCCCATGCCTGACGCTCTGAGGAGCACTCAACCTCCTATCAAACTGAGCACCATAGTGTCCTTGGTGTTCCTGGGTATCTTGGGAGGTAAAGGCTGCCGAGCGTGAGACTGACCAGCCCCATCTCACTTCTTGACGTGGTCGAGAATATGTTGAGCGCTATCTCCACATTCCCGGCGCATGCGCACTGCATAGGGGATACTTTTACCTTTTCTTTTATTATTAAATACATCGAAGAACGGTCTGTACCGAAATTGTCTGAAGGCCATAAATCGGTTTAGCAATTCGCAATCGAAGTTACATCCAATACATCTATTTCAGCAAAATTTATGCTTGAGAGAGTACCGCATTGATAGGCTTCGCTATGTATGAATTTTATTATTAAGAAAAAATCTCAGACAGGATGGTCAGCCGCTGGTACCGAACCCAGAACCTTCCAAATACGAAACCAACTCAGCTACGGTATGTTTATTTTAAATTTTCCTGTTTGGCACTAGCTACTATTTTAATAGCTAACGTTTTCTTGTCTTTGTTGACTTTAAATGTGTTGTCGCTCTCTCATTGGTCTATCCATCACTATATTCCCAGTTTTCTACAAAATTTTAACATGATAGTGTAATACGAAAACCTCAACGTCTTTTTAGTTGCTTATCTATGTATTAAATTCCAGCCATTCTAAACTATTTTATATTTAGAATTTATTTTTATTGTTAACGCCATGGTATGGCGGTTAACTATGCTCATATGCATGATTATAACATAAGCTTCGAGACTAAAGTGTATATATACACCGAGTTGGTAACATGACCGCTCCGAAGCACCAGTCTCTGTGTCCCTCTGTACGCGTGTTCTGTGAACACGCCTTTGGTGAAATGTTGTCACATTTTTATTGCTTTTGTGAAGTTTGTGTACTTCTGTCTTTCAATTCTGATATGTAAGTACCTTATTGTATACATTATTTTACTAGCTTATATATACACTTAGGCCAGATTAGGAATTTAGAAGATTAGATTAACGTAAAAGGAGGGAAATACTATTTACGTTACTGCCTGAATTAGTACACGTGAATTCCCTCAGCAAGCCAAAGAAGTACTACTTCCCTTCTTTTATTCAAATGTAACCTTCGATATCAGTGATTTCCAATCTCCACTTCAATATATGTCAGATGTCATTCTTTGTCAAAAACTATGAAGGTTTCGAAAGCATATATTTGAAAGAAGTTTCGATCCTTTTCTTGTCTAGTCTGAAGGAATACATCTCCTTTGTACATCACACAACTCAAATTGAAGAGAAGCTTCTTATTCTTCGTTGTTGACACCAACAATTAGTTGTACAAAACCTTTAAACCAGGTGTTAAACTCATCCACAATTTCTTGGATGTTTCAGAAAAATCAAGTTTATTTTAATATTTAACGTCTTCTGCTAGTCGTTGACAGCTTGAAAGAGTGACCAGGTCTTTTTTCAGGGAAGTGAGTTTGAAAATCTTCATTTTATTGTAAAACCCGTTTATATTTCCCATGAGATCTGATACCAGCTGTTTTTTTCCCTCAAGATTCAGATTTGCTTCGTTTTGATATTGTGATATAAGTTAAAAATGCCAGTTTTTGAGGAAGTTATCAAAGACGTGCTTCAAATAACTTAACTCATGTTCTCACTGACTTTGGTTCTCATTGTGTTGGCAACATGGCTGCTCCTTGTCAGCACTATTCTCTGTCCTTTCTCATTCCTACTATGTGAACACGCCTTTGGCGTAGTGTTGCCACCTTTATAGACATATATTTTTATGTATAAGATGGTAAGGAAGGTAGAAACAATGATACATTATAGAATTCAAACACGACAGGAGTACAGAAACATAACAAACACAATAGAAGCGGCAAACTTTCGCAAAAGCGTTTTCACATTGTAGGAGAGAAAATGGACGGAGCGGACTGGTGCGGGACTTGTGCTAAGGAGACGTCATGTTACCAACTCATGCTGGGTAACAGTGTGGCCAGGTTATGGAGGCGGGAAAATGACTAGTTGGGTTTGAAAAAATAACAAATAGAGAAACTGTGGAGATTATTAGGAGTAGTAAAAGACTTTCTAAAGGAATAAGAGGACAAAGAATCAGAGGGGAAAGAGAAATAATAATAATGAGGATTAAGGGAAAAGGGAAAATAAAGAAACAATATTGACAATAGGATAAGAGTGCAACTAGACAGGGGACGAAGAAGAGAATGGAAGAAGAAGAGAAGAAACTGCGCTGTAGGGAGCTACGTACAGTAGAGGCCGAATTCATGGTTGGCGGAAAGGATAGAGTTGTAGTCTGCTCCCATCTCTTTCTGACTGTGACAGGTGAGTCAGGGTTAAGAATTTTCAGGATGCTGACACGAAAGTTTCCGTCAAAGGTGCAGCAGTGATAAGAAGTGTGTTCAGGTATGGGGAGTTGCAAAAGTGATTTTGAGGAGTAGCGATGGTTGTTGATGTGCATTATTAGAGGTGTTTGCGTTTAGCCAACGTAGAAGGCGGAACTTAGGATACCGAACAGGAGATAAATGAGGTTGAAAGATATAAAACTACCAAAGTGTCGGAAAGAGAAAGTCTTGTAAGTGACAGGATGTTCGAAGATCAGACTGGGATCAAAAATAGGACAGACTCTGCAGCAAGGTCTATTGCACTTGCCAAGTTTGGGGGAGGAGCGGGATAGGTCCAGTTCTGGTTAGAATCGTGTTGAGATTCGGAGGTCTGCGGAAGACTATTTTGGGGCACGACGGGAAACCTCTTTTTCTCCGATGACGCAGTGTGTATGGGATGCGCCAGTTTGAGGAACTTCTCGAGGGCCTGAAGGCTAGTGTAGTACTGGGTGAGAAGACTGGGAGCGGAGGGAGCTTCGCTGGGACACCGATTGGAGTTAGGGTGATTTCTAACACGGTCTAGTTGTTTACAGATGAGGTGTTTGGGGTATCCACGATCAATGAGAGCTGAGGAAAGGGTACTGAAATAAATGTGAAGTAAGTCATCAGAGGAACAAACAGATACGGGACCCTCGGACAGTACGAGCGTATGGAAGAGAGCGTTTCTTGTGGTATGGATGGGAGCTATTGAAATGGAGATTCTGCATACCATTAGTATGTTTGAAGTAATCGCCTTTCTCAAGTCCGTTGTTCGTGAGCCAGATATCAACATCAAGGAAAATTATGTGTTCCCTGAAGAAGGACCAAGTAAATTTGACCGGAGAGGTGCAGTTGAGGTTGTAGAGATTGACATTGTAATACGCTCTACATTTTAAAATCTAATTTAGCTTGAGTGAGACAGAAAGTAACAATTTGTCAGATTTCCAAGATTGGAGAAATCGCTACCAGAGGTCACCTTTAACCAGGCTACTTTCTGAATTATTGTAATAGTTCGGAGGAATTCGATTCTTGCTCTGAGGGCGCTGATAGATATCGTGCTGTGCGGTGTTTTTTTGCCGCTGCCAGTATTCTGTGGCTGTGTTTTCAAGTATACCATTAAAGGAAAATTTGCTCCTACCTGGTGGTGTGAGCTGAGAGGAGAGGAAAGACGACTTTGATATTATGACGTAATAACGTTAGCTAAAACGGAGTGTGTGGTCTGTTTGATAGTTTTCTAACTAAATGCTGCTATTTTATCCAAGGTTTAATTAATAATTGAAGGTGAAAAGTAAAATATTGGATCAGGAGCACATAATCTTAAAAGAGGTGACGTGTGTATTTTCCCATTCAAGTTCGTTCTGATTTTCGCACGGATGTGAGTGAGTGATCAACGGTTTAAATATTGTAAATCCATAAATCAGATAAGAAGTGGAGTGCTTTTGTTGAAAGTAAAATAATTCGCAAGTGTGTGAGTGAGAAATTAAAACTCTTCTTTTACTGGAAAGTTTTTGGCACTTCAATTGTCTTACGCAATTAGAAACGGTTTTGAAGTGTTTTCAATGGGGCAATGAATGTAGGCGGATTGAACAGTAAACCCATGCTTTTAATTAGCTTTAAATACGTATTTGTTAGGCAGCCGTAAACGAAATAATCTATTCAGTTTTTGAAACGATAATTTAAATAATTTTATTTCATTTGGAAAGTAATGTTGTGTTCTAACGTTGAGTTTGTTGGCAACATGAGGAAGTGTGCTGTGGTGTCCAAAGTGCTCAAGATAATTAGTAATTAAATTCAAGGTAATGTAAACAACAGTTACAGTAATAGTTAGAAGAACTTTGTTTAATTTCAAATAACAGAAAAGTTACCGAGTAGAATAGTAAGGAAAATTAGTGGTTTTTCATTAGCATGCTGATTGGTTGAAACGGGCGTAAATTTGAGTAAATTTTGCATTGAATAATTTGTTCAAATGCGAGAATAGGATGTGTTTCCTGAAATTAATCATTCTACCATTTGAAAGGGGTAAGAAAAACACCATTATTTTACAGGTTATTCCCAGCAGAGCGAATAACCCAAACCTTGATAAAGTTTAAGGGTACTTTCAAACCGTGTTCGGCAATCGAATTTTCATTCTTCTAAAACATGAATAAGGTAGGGAACCGGACTGACTTCAACCTGGTAGGTATTTACACTAAGTACATAATACTTTATATCTTACCAGGGACCAACTATGAACCATCATTCCGCTGATCATATATTATTAATTCATTTATTATTTCTTCGTTCAACTAAACAGAACTTTCTAGTTCTCCCTCATATTACGTATATAAACGCGTTAAATAATTAAACACCTTTCACAGAGATCTTCTCTATTATTACCACAGATTATCGAAGCTTATTTTAATATTAGTTCTCCTTGCCTAAAACGACTAATTAATCGCATGAAACCCAACCTAATATGGAACAGCTCCCTTAGTGCAAATACCTACCAAGGTGAAGTACAGTAAACTTCGGATCTTACTTCAAGTAATTATACTGAACGCCTCAAAAAGAATCACTGAAAGAATAGCCTTAAATTAAATCATGCCTTAATCTATCATTTCTTTAAGCAACTCAAAATCGCTTAATTAATAATCGTGGAGAAAATATTTATTTTTTGAAATTAACAAAAGTTTTAATTTGAACTTATCAAGTTCTTTTTTACACTTAAAAATTCAAGCCATTTTTACATAACTAATATGTATTCAGATAATTTCAATAGTAAAAATTTTCCAATCAATCACTTTTTATCTTTTCCGGAAAGACCAATTTTATCAGGAATTAATCGTCTTCTTTTTTTTAATCCTTACAACTTCTACAGGAAGTCTTCATGCTAATAAGAGTACGGCATTACGGATATATCCGACCGAATAAAACTATTTTTAAAATTTCCGACGAAAACTTAAAACTCGCGCTACTACACGCATCAAACATAAAATTCTGTCTAATTGACCATTTCTATAGCAACGCTATAACAAAAAGAAAAAAGAAGAAAATATTTCCATGACAATGGATAAATGAAAAGAAATAAAAAAGGCGAAACCTTTTGGAACAATTTTGCTAAACAATTTTTGTTAGAATGGTTCAAAGAGGCAAATACAACTTAAAATTCCTTAATTCATAAATAAAGAAATTGAATTACTGTTTTATTTAAATTTTACCACTAGAATACCATAGTAAGAAAGATAGTTAAGTTGGAACGTGACTAACGGACTTCAACCAACCCTCATAACTAAAATGTCTCATATAGACATAGAAAACCGTAGTACAAAGAAAGTTTTTTCATATATTAATACGCAGTAACTATAAGCACTGTGATTATTACAGATAGCCTCAGGTTTAATTTATGCGAAGTCAATAATTCTCTTTCAATTCAGTACCAAAAAGCCCAGCTGAGCTGACATTGACGTCGACTTGGATTGGGCGTGTCTGTAGGGCTGGTGGCGCAGTCCAAGCGTGCACAATGATCTTCGCTTGTCGGAGCGTGTTGGATTTTGGGAAGGGTCAAAGTGTTCGTTACAAGGTTTTGCAGTAATATTTCTAGTGACTCTTGTCCGTGGGTCTAGATCAAGAATATATCGTCGATATAGCGAAGCCAGTTGAAAGGTTTGAGACGTGTGGAGTTGAGGTATTGGGTCTCCAGGCGTCCCATGAAAAGGTTGGCGTAGGAAGAGGGCATGCGAGTTCTGGTTCTCAAAGGTGAAGTTGTTCATGGTGAGGACAAACTGGGCCAGCTGAAGCAGAAATGGTGTGCTAGGTTTACGAGGACTGAAGCGTGTGTCGAGGAAGTGTCCAAGGGCAGCGAGACCATGGGTGTGGAGAATGTTTGTATACAGTGACTTCACTTCAACTGTAAGATGGTTCCAGGTGGGAGAGGATAAGAGATGGAATGTATTGTGGGGAGGAAGTGGTTGGTATCTTTGATGTAGGAAGGGAGCGCCTCGACAAACAGTTGGAGATGGTGGTCAAAGAAGGCTGAGATTCTTTCAGTAGAGGGCCAATACTAGAAACGATTGGTCTGCCGGGATTCGCCAAGTTTATGCATTTTGGGAAGTAGGTAAAATTTAGGAGTTCTGGGATTGTCAGGACAGATTGTAGAGACAGTGGAACGCGACAGCCCCTCATGGGATCCATGTGCTGGGAGGTGGGTGCGGATCCTATTAAGGAAGGATTGGGTGGGATCTTCCTCGAGGTGACGGTAAAAGGTTCGATCAGAAAGTTGTTTGAGGGCTTCGGACTGGTAGTCAGAGTAGTTCATGACTACCGTGGTAGATCCCTTGTCAGCCGGGCGGATAATGATGGCTGGATCAGAACGAAGATTGGAGAACGCTCTTCGTTCTGCAGTTGTGAGGTTGTGATGTGATAGGAACGTGTCAGTGAAGCCAGGGTGAGCAATTTGATTGGAGAGGAAGGAAATGTACAGTTCAACAGAGTGGTTAGGAGGGAGAGGGGGAGAACCCTTACTGGAGGGAAGAAGGAATTTGTGGAGACTGGAATGAGTTTCGGTGTCACAGGTTCTTGTCTGTGAGGTGTCAGGATGAGTGGACCAGTGGTAGTACTACCTGAGGTTACGGGTAAAGCTGAGGAAATCATTGAGTAGGTTGGCTTGTTCAATATGACGGGAAGGAGAAAAGGAACAGCCGTACGAAAGGACTTCGTGTTCGGTTGCTGAAAGTGTGCGGGAAGAAAGGTCGAGAACTGGCTGTGGGCATTTAGGTTTTTTGGGTTGGCTTAAGGTGGCAAGTTCATTTATGTGGTTACTTTTGAACCTCTGAGAGTCAGAGGTTAAGTTTTTCGGGCAATTTTCGAGAAAGGTCGAATTAGGACGACTAATTGAAGGAAAAGTCAATCCTAGTAGAGGGGAAAAGCGGAGGATGAAGGAAGAGGCAAGGGAAGAGACGAGCCTTAAGAGAGGACACAAACACAAAGTCGAGAAAGTTTGGAAAAGTGTTTGTATCTCATGTTGAGCAAGACATGGGAAACATGTGTTAGGATTTGGTATATGATAGAAATGAGGGGATATTGTAAGGAAAGCAGACTTTTGATGAGAGATTGAAGTTCTGTGGAGAGTTCTAAGGTTTGGTTCAAGTGTAACGAGAGTGCTAGGGTTGTCAGATGAACAGAGGTGTAAATGAAGAAGGAAAAACGGATGACGTCAAACAGGAGAGAAGGATTTTTAGGGTTAGACCTTTAGGTGTAAGTCATAGATGAAGGAAAGATTGCAGGAATTCAATATGTGAGAGAATGCGGGGAAACTTAAGTGCGCTGGTGCCAAAACGGGTAATGCAGAACAAAAGAGGATTGGAGGATATGATACTGGTAGGAATGCAGGAAGTCCAGTAAAGCCGTAAAAAGAGAAGTGAAGAAAGTCCAATAAAGCCGAGAAAAGAGAAGTCAATTAACTGAAAGTAAAAATCGAAACATAACTAAAGAAAAGAAAAGCAGAAACTCAGGAAAAATGTTAATAATAATAATAATAAAGAAAAATATATAACACACGACACGTTTCCCGCGTTTTTTGTAGATTCTGTAACTTACATACAAGACCTAGCCTTTGTTATACAATTTAATTCACCGGTTATATTGCCTTACTTTAGCCACCACCGTGCGGTGACAAACTTTACTTTTGCGCATCCAAAAAATATAATTATGCACAACTTTGTGGCTTCCTATTATTCACTCACTTGCTTTACGTTGGCTTCTGGGATGCAACACGTGGCTTAGAAACAGTAACGGTCACTGTACTAATTAGATTGGCACTTTTTGTATACGAACAGCACTAATTAATACTTCTTTTGTTGTGTTTTCCAGACTTACTGTTTGAAGTGAATTGACTGGTATGGACAATCGACGATTACCATATAATAAAGAAGATTGTAGAAATACTTGTTGACGTGATGCGCCGGACACAATAACCAGGGATAGCGGAGGATTGTGGCGAGGAGAAATTCCTTTTCTTCACTCTGAATCGTGACGAGTCTGACTGCTCTGCTCACAGATTAATAACCAACAATTATGCTCTCCAGGCAACTTCCCGTGTCACTCATACACTTTGGCATGCATCAACGTTGACCTTCTATAAACTGGCGGGCTGTCGTTAACACTTAACTTCCCGTCTGACCGTTGTGTTGTCTTGTCACTTCAGCTCTGCGTCATCCCGCTAAAAAATAAAAAACTGCGCGAAACCAATTTCGTTATTCAATTGTTTTGTTCTGGAAGAATCTGAGCACACTGGTGCCAGCTCCTACACACACTTCGCTTCAGTCAAACGTTCAAAATTTACATGGATATGACGGTACATCCATACCGTTATACCTATGCACACCATACCAAACGCTCTCTCCCATACGCTCTAGCTGTCTCCCATAACCATTTCAAAATAATTTTAGTTCTCTCCCCTCAGCTCTCACCGACCATGGATATCCCAGTCACCTCATCCGTAAACAATTGGGTTTTGCCAAGAATCTTCAACATTGCTTCATAATTGAATATTAAATCTTAACATTGCACAACCTAAGGTAACTGAACACAGATTGAGTTTTACAATTTTTATTTATTTTAGGAACGTAGATTATAAACGCTGAGTACATAAATTTATTCCACTATGAGTATTAGCAAACTTATAAACATAAATTAAAATGGAAGTATACAGAAAAGCTAATTATACTAACATACTAGGTGTGAAACAGAAAATTCGTTTGTATAATATTTAAGAATTTTGGAAACAAAAATATTTTGCTTATCTTCTGCCACCTGTCACGCACAAAAGTTTATATGTAGTTTGTTTCATTTCTATTACTTCTCGATAGATGAAATGCAAAGAATGAAATAATGCATTACTGCTATCTTTATAAAAACAGCGCAGGTTCAAAACTCATGTTATGAAACTTTATAATATTTTGACTAATTATTAAAATATCAAAAGAAGATTTACGGCCTAGTCCGACATTTTTGGCAATGAGTCGGCTATTTGAATGTTTTAGAGTCATTGCCAAATTAATCTACCTAAATGCTATCCCAAGTTTCCTAAAGCTTAAAAATAAGAACAAAACCATATTTAACAGAATCATATTATTTTTATTGTATAAAGATAGCGCGCACTTTAATTAAAATTTATTTCATTTGCTTCAGAAACAAAACCTAGCCTAGAGTACGTCATTTGTCCCCTACGTGGACTGTCTGCTCTTAATTTTCTCTGATATATTGTTTTATTCACAATACTTAAGTGCTTTTTTTTTTCTAAAATTCAATTATTTTTTAAAATGTCAAGTTCTTGCCGAAAACAATATGAAAATTACAAACAAAAATAATTAAATCCAGGTCCTAAATTAATGTAAAATTCATTGTCCCCCCCCACAAAAGTTGTCCACTCCGTGGACAGACAAGAAACTTCAAATAAGTTCCACCACAATCGGTGTTTCAACTCGGTAGGGTAAAGGACAAGGGCGCCATCTTTGTGATGTCTAAACAAACTTGACTTTTGTGTGCCTCTTTCACGTTTTGACGGTTTAAAGAATTGATCAACCAGTTCACTTTATGGACAGTTTTTGAAAGATTAGATTTTTTTCGTTAAGTTCATATTTAAAAGATGAATTATCTTTGGAAAAAAAGGGGTCGTTAATGAAATGAGAACTGCCTAACCTCCATAGTTAAAGTCTCAAAATTAAAAATAAGCCATTTTGTCCCCTACGTGGACAACATCATTCCACGTAGGGGACATTTCTGTCCATAGGCGTGACAGTTTATGTAGTCTGAGTAAAGTACGTTGAAAGTACTGTTCTGTGAAATCCAATAAGCTTATGAGATACTAATCATTCTAGACACAATTATTGCAGAAAGGTGGTCAAATAAACAGTAAACCAGTTTGTCCTCTACGTGGACAACGATATGCACTTTTAAACATCTTTGTAATATATCTCGTAAATCACCCACGCATACATATCACATTAGAAAACTCATGTGTACACTCTGTGAATATGCGAGTATTACGCAGAAACACAAGACCACGCTACCTGACCATGACCAGTTTTTGCTAAAAATACCTGGACCAGCTGACCTCCCCGCCCACTTATTTTTTAAAAAAAAAAAGAAAAAGCTTTTAAAATGAAAAATAATATTTTTGATTTCGATAAGTGATGCCAATAAAATAAGTACTTCTGAAATAATACTCAAAATGTATTTTTTTTTTTCGAAATTTCTGGTTAAGTTTAATTTTTTCATTTTTTTCGGCTTTTTTTCCCATTTTTTTTTTTTTTTTTTACAAAAAATCTCACGAAATACTCACGAAATTTGGACAATTTGCTTTCATCCACGAAGTCTGAGCTGTACTAAAAAAAATATATATACCATTTTTATCCATTCATTCACGAAAATAATGCAATGAAAATTTCGAAAACAAAAATTCATCTTTAAAATCTATCATCGGACTCGCGTAGCATAGAGAATGTTAGAATATAGTACACTACATTCTCTGTAGATGGCAGCAAATTTGCGAACATCCTGCGAGTACTGAAAACCATTTGGATTCCGGTTTCAACAAATGCAGACGTTGAGAGATTTTCTTTTCTCAAAGTATTCCTGTATGCTGACCAACAATCAAACAAACCTGACCATAACAAACCTGGAGCTGTTTTCATTATATGCTTATGGAAATTCAGTTGAATGATTAAGTTGATACTTTTTTTTTTTTCGCAAACTTTGAAGAAATATTTTAAAATCCGGAAGAAATTAATATAAAATTAGCAGTATTATTAGATGGTTGTTCTTTCAAAAGAAATGCACTTTATTTGGATTTTAGCAGCATGTATTGGTGCAAGGATTATTTCCACAGTCTTAAAACATCATTAAAAACAATTATTTTTCACTTTCGGCCATTCAAGATATTTATTCTTGTACAAGGCATCGAAAATGCGTACATTAAGCTACTGCGAAACATTTACTTGACTGCCACTTCTGTCATTAGACTGCATCAAGAAAGTGAAAAATTTTAACTTGGAAAAGTGGTAAGGCAAGGAGATTCAATTTCCCCAAAATTGTTTTGTGCGGTCCTGGAGAGAGTGTTCCACAATTTAAACTGGGATGAAGTTGAAATTAAAATTAATGGCGAATATCTTCATCATTTACGGTTCGCTGATGATATAGTCCTGTTTGCTTCAAGTGCAGAAGAACTACAAACCAGAATGGAAGAACTGAGTAACGAGAGTTCGAAAATAGGCCTTAAAATGAACTTAAGTAAAACAAAAGTAATGTACAACCAACATGCTGCAAAGAAGGAAGTGAAGATTAACGGAGAGACAATAGGCATAGTTGAAGAGTATGTGTACCTAGGCCAGCTTAAAACATCGAATGCAAAGTTGACTGATGAAATAAATAGAAGATGTAAAATGGCGTGGAGTTCTTTTGGAAGACTACACTTTATTTTCAAAAGCAAACTTCCA
>JAGDQP010041012.1:4755-17077 GCA_022664845.1 Lepisma saccharinum | reverse complement strand
ATACTTAATTTTACATTTTCCTCGCTTTTGAACTTGGTTATTCATAGATATTGAGCTCGTTGGCAGAATAGAGTAGGGGAAACGCGCTGGACATTACAGTCCGAAAGCAAACTAACATGGTTCAAGTCCTGTTCAAGCCAAAGATTTTTTTACAAAGCAATCGTGAATAATCTAATCATCTCTTCTCATACAAAACGGAGAATATTTCCGACTGTGGAGTGCAGCAACTGATTCACTATAGCAAGGAAGACGCTTTGCGAATGTTGGTTGGGAAAGTTCATATCAAGTCTCAGGGGGTTACGAGGAAAGTTAACAACACGTCATTGATCAGAAATATGCACTGTTCATGTTATTATTCTTAGAAAGAAACTCCTATAACATTTGTTAAGCAAGTTTTGGGTATAGCCAAGTGTGGAGTATCACTAGCGTGCGGGACTTCTAATTTGAAAACCTGGGTTCGATTCCCCACCAGACAGTTTCTTTTTCGCATACACTGATGTATTCAAACAGATTTATTTGCGGGTTATGGAGAACCTACGAAGCATCACTGGTCAGAATTCGAGTAAACAGTGCGTGTGCTGTTTAGCATAATGATAATGTAATTTTCATGCTTTTCATTGATCTCTTTCTCTTCCTCTCTTTGTTGCAGTATTGTTATCATATCTTTGCTGCGTCTTTCTCTTCTTCTTCTCTCTATCTATTTATCTTTATTTTTCTCTTACTTTACACACACTCTCTCCTTTTGTGCGTCTTCCAGAGCCAATTTCGGGCCACTTTCGATGACCCGGTAACCCGATTGACCCGCTCTGGAACCCCTATTTAACTGGGAATTTCGGCGTCGTATTTCTCTTGTTCTCGGGGTCACATCTCCGGTCTTGGTCACCCCTTAAAGAAGCATTGTTCAAACGGAATGAAATAATTAAAATCTCTCCTTCATCCTACGGGTTATCAAGTATAAATCGAATCAATGGGTCAGCATGGCCTACAGTATCTAATGTTTTTTTTTACAATCAGTGATTCCACTAGACCCCGGCTCCTGTAGGGGGTGTCAGCCCAAATCCTCGAGACTACCCCCAACTTCAACATATTGCGGACAAACGTTGATAGAAACTGTGCAAAATTCTACGTCCACCCTCCCAATTTTGACTTTACGCCCCCAATCTGAAAATCCTGGCAGCATCCTTTATTACAAAGTATTCCGAACCAGTATGTTTAATAAACCCCACCGAATTTGCAGACTAACCCCGCGCAAACAAACAATGTGTGTTACACATTTGACATTATCCTAGATGTGTATCAAAACTCTGGAGTTTCACTGGAAATCATAAGTATTTAATCTGACCACCAAGTTTGGTCTCCATTTTGAAAGTGATGTAATGAATTTTTGAAGCACCCTTTATATATTCGAATAACCCTGCAGAAATATAAATTCACTTCTCTCTTGCTGTTAGATTTGACTTGTGGGAACTGAACTTTATACTGTGGGAACTGAACTTAATATTTTTACTACGTTTAAATTCCATATTTTTTATCTGTATTTCTTCTTCTTCTATTTCCCCTTCTCTCTTTCTCACTCTCTCTCTCTCTCTCTTATTTCTCTGCCTCTGTCTTACAGACATCCATCGGTTTCAATGTTTCATTGTATGTTTAAATTTCTCCCTTGATCAACTTATGTATATTGATTCGTCTTGCTTTCATTTTACCGATACTAATACATGTCTATTTGATTTTAGTATGAGCGAGACGAAGAAAGGAGGAAGAGGGGGTCTGTTTACTGGAAACGATTATGGGATAAGAAGGTGCCATTTGGGTTACCTAGCTGCACGGCATTCGCTGTCGCAATATTTTTGATGCGAAGTGTACCATCCCGATATATGCCTGGCGTGACCGAGGAAAACACTGGGAAAACCTAAATCAGGACAGTCAGCCGCTGGTACCGAACCGAGGTCCCCCCGAATACGAAACCAACGTTCTACCAAGTAAAGTACGGTGCTCGGAAGAAAGCATACTCGTTTCGATGTTTATCACATGCACGCACACACAATATCATAGGCACGCCCATACAAAATAACGTAAATAACAACATAATATCAGAAATTGTCAAGCATAAATATCGTGCATCGTACCCTATTTTTAAGAACTGATAGAAACAGACCTTTTCTCTTGTTTTTCATGCATAACGTTAGTGTTCTATGGAATTCATTAAGAAAGAAAAATGAAAGAAACCATGGGTTTTAAAGTTCATTTTTGTTTCTCTATGTTCGGTAAGGATCTTTTCTATTAGACAATTTGAATTAAACTTTTCAGTACCCTTCAACTAGTGGCCCATCTAAAATAAAAATGGCGTTAGGTTTCCTATTTTATTGTTTGAAATGGGACTCTCTTAAGTTTTTCATTATTTACTACATACTACAAGAAATCATAAATATATTTTTCACAACCCAGGACATGTGATAATGTTTTCTGTTAAAGAAAAGAAAATTCCAACGCTTGCTCGCTCACTCACACTGTCTCAGAATCACACACCGCCGACTCAACGTTAGTTGGGTGGCCTATCTTGTAGGCTTAGAGAAAAATCGTGTATAACAAAGTCATGTGAACATAATTTTGGCCATGATAGTACAACACTGTTGAGGAAAGGATGGGGTTTCGAAGGTCAGAAATAACTGTCGGTATCCAGATATTTTATTAACCAATTTCTAGATAGTAGTAGTAAGAAAGTGACAAGGTATCGGTACTTACAATTATAGCTGTCGATGTAATACTGTGACGGAAACTTTTGAGTTTTCAAAAGAAAAATAACTTTGAGGCAGGTTTATGGGGAGAAAATCGCGGCTGAGCACAAAATAGGAATCGGTGATAAATTTTATTGCCCTTTCGTTCTTCCTCGCTGACTTGCTGCAGAAAAAGAAGTTCTTCGTCTCAAGTTTCATAGATAGTTTTTGATTTCTTTTTACTTGTTCGTCGTCAGTTTCTTTGTCTCTTTGGTATTCGCCGATATGGTATACCGGTATTTATTTTATTTTTCTTCTTATACGGACACTTTTTTAAAAAAGAAATCTATGTTAAACGCTATAGCTGATGTGATTTTAAATTACGAATTCGACTATTCTGTAAAACGAAGTGACAAGTAAGCATTTCATATTAAATATCAAATTATACAAAATTATTCTATGCATTTAAGATAAAATAATACAGTATAAGAATTAAACGATAGAGAATATTTGAATATTGCTTTTAATTACGTATGAATAATTTACGTTATAGAGCACTGTTGAAGAAAGTATCGAGTATCGTAGGTCAGAAATAAGTATCGTTATCGTGTATCGAGTATCGAGAAATGCTGGTATTGACCCATCTCTACTTTCCATACATCAATCGAGAAAGCCCTTTATCTAATTCACAAGGCGCCTTTATTTTGTTCCCTACCGCTGCTTCCTTAAACACTTGCATAGAATATCAGTTGTAAAAGTCAATAAATAATAAATAATAACTTGTAAACAGGTTTCCTAACAAAGATTGTATATTTTGCCGTACACATCCCAAGTTCTAAGACCTATAAACTGATAGTGTTAAAAGTAAATATTATTTTTTATGTATTATACTTTTAGTAAACTTTCAAGTAAATTCTTCTCTACTGACACAAACGTACAACATTTCTCGTACTTCACGTTTCCAATATCTTTATTCGCTTAACATTACATAGATTTTATTATTTAATGCTAACGTTTATTTAATATTTCCATAGTACAATGCTTTAATTATTTTTGTTGTTGTTGTTGTTTAAATTGTAATGGGAAAATAGGGAAGTACAAATAAATTATGAGGGAGAAATTAAACAATTGTTTATGACTATTGCTCCTTTAATAATGAATTTGAATTAGATTCTAACATTCTCCTTCACTGAAAGTGTGTGAGTCTTAGCTAAGAGCAAGAGAATGAGAGAGCTTGAGCTTCAGGTACTCATAGCAAGACTAGATTTTTCTGGTGTTCCATAGTAACATTTCTTACAATATACTATTCAACAGTTGTTGTGTGAGTGAAAGTCATTTGTTGTTAATATTTAATAAAACAATATATACTTTCCGTACCATATACTTATATTACAATTACCCAATAACTAGGTCCTGTGCTTAAATTTATTACAGTGCCAGCTAATCAAAAGACAATGAACGTAACACGACGCTCCGATGAATCTACAGTTACGATTTCATTCGGAAAAACTTTCCGTGATCTTTCAAGAGCTCCTCCCACCGGAGCTGAGAGAGACAGATTCAACTTTTGTGGATGTGGTTGGCCTCAGCACATGCTTATATCGCGAGGAACTGAACAAGGATATCCATGTGAACTATTTGTCATGGTCTCTGATTGGCAGAAAGACAAGGTACAGTATATGAATATTTAAATGATAAAACAGAAACAAAACTATTGTCGAAAATTATCAAGAAAGTTTATTCAGTCTAAGATGAAAATCAATGTACCAAACTCTATCACAGAAATATTACTTCTCGGATTCTGTAGAAAAAAAATATACTTTTTTAACCTGGCTGCAATTTTTTTAACGCTTTAGAACCCAACATATTGAATTAATATAATTTGTTAGTTAAATATTAACTTATACCTCTATTACAAGATATAGCTAGGATATATGGCGCGGAAAAAAAGAGCGCACGAACGGAGTGGGATTCACGCGCAGCAACTCAAGAAGAACTGAAAACATTATTCAGAGACTCGTCAGTTTATTTCATGCGTAGACATGCGTTAACCGACATATATTATAGTTTTTCATGTAGGAAGAAGGTGCTTAAATTTTCTCAAGCATATGTATGCTTTCAGGCGAGATGTTTTACTGTAAAAAAAAAAAAATAGGCAATTGACAAGAAACCGTGTACGGGAAAATCCCGAAATATAACTCATGATCTCAGATTTTGCAAAAAATCAGCGTGAAATCGAAATCATTCAACAATTGCTCAGCAGTTTTAATTAGTGCCATACCAGCAGTGTTCAAGAAGAAGACCACACCAGCTTCTCTTCATTGTTGTGGTTTTGTAACCGAAGGCATAACCGGTCGATTGAGCTAGATAATTTAGTTGGAGAAGTGAACACTGCAACTGGGCTGTTTAGTACTGCCGTAAACTGGCTTAGGTTAGCTTTATTAGCTTTTATCATTTTATGGGTAAAATGGACGTGTGAGAATTTTGTGTCATCGTCATGAGGCATAGAAATATTACCTGAAAAAGTGTCCATAAAGGCCGTCGACTAGCATAGCAAATACAGTGGAATCTCGATATATCATTGTTTACAGTTGTTATCACATGACCCCTACCCGCACCCCGTTCCCCGTTGTCATCAGTTAGTCCAAGTCCAGTTTGACAGAAATATGCATGTTAGAGAAACTTAGTTTTCGACTTTGGTTGTGTTCGTTAATGATTCGATTTTTATTCTGCGCAATGGCAAAATATAAAACCCTCTCATATGAAGAGAAAGTAAAAGTTGTTGTTGTTAACCTCTATATATCGCAGTCAGTCAGAAATCATCTTAATAAATCGAACCTCGGTATATCTAAATCCTTGATAATTTGAAAGTTTCTCGTTCTCCTTGAGGTTCGATATATCGAGGTTACACTGGATAATTTAGGTTAAGAGGTAATGGATATAGGCTAAATGCTGGTTTTACGAAAGTCCTTCAGGGTGACATTATTATTATATTGCTAGGAGATGAGTTACGTTACTGTGGGTAAAGGAGAATACTACAAGTAAAATGTAAGATATGGCTAGTTATAGAGACATGACTCCATGAAATACTGAAAGCTAATCATTCCAGGTAACAAATAGTTCACCAGTGTCATTGTTTTTAAAGTGTTTGAATGTTCACGCTCTATTCCTGCAATAATATTAGATCCTAATTAAGGAGATGAGAATTAGTGAATTTGTATCGTTAATAACCGTCGTCATGTAGTTGCATTGATTATTACGTTGACGGTATTCTAACTGTGAACTGAGTATGGGAGCGTGGATGAGTCCGGGGACACGGAAATTCTGAAATTCTTCTTGCAAAATTAGCACAATTGTAGGTGTCATTATTTATTTAATTAAACCTACTTCTACATGGCAAAGTTAAGGCTATCGACTGGTATGTTCCATTGAACCATCAATTGAGGACATTTTACAGCTGCAGTGTTGAACTATATTAATATAGAACACTTTCTGTAAAGTAAATATTGAAAAAACAGAGTAAATGAACACACAAGTAAATTAAATGTATTGCTTGTACATTTTATACCTGGACAGACCATGGAGACCGTAATTTCTTCCAACCATAAGTTAATTTCTAAATGCATTTTGACTCAGAGACAGGTTGTTAACTCCTTGGAAGTTCCTTGGAAAGGTATTTGGTAATTCCATCCATCGAATACGGATCATGTCAGTGTCTTAGGGACTTTATTTACTATTTTAACTAGACTCTAAACTGTGCATAACAAATCGGACATACGTGATATTTTGATGATTTTCTTGAGCTTGAACCGTAGCCTCGAGACATCCTTTATAAAGCAAAAATAATCTGGTGGCAGATTCATAGTACCTTGCATTTTGAGGTGACCAAGGTTTTTGATATTTTCGTATCTATGTTTGTATGCTGAATTAAAAAAGGCCGGGTGCAACACTGGCACCGTTGAGCAATTTTTATTAAGGACGAATTTCTACAGGGTGTTTTTGCTTTTGTTTTGCTATGAAGTTGTCTAGCAACGTCGTTAAGAATTTCATTCCTAGTTTCTCTGAAATTATATTTATGATATTTAAATAAATCCAACCACCATGTATAATAAACAATTTCAATAATTGACAAGTAAGACACTAGATGGCAGCACTGATTGCCTCATATGCAGATATCTCTGAAATGATGGGAAAAACTTCGGGAGGCGATAATTAACATCAAAACAAGAAAAAAGTTCCTCTGAAGAAATTTCGAAACATCCGTAGTTTTGAAGCTACAGGCACTCAAACTTAGCCCCGCATCGTCACAAATGAAGTCGCATCTCCATAAATAATGACGTTAGCGGTATCGGCTTAGCAAATCACAATCGAAGTTCTACCTAATGCCTCCATTTGAGGAATATTTGCGATTGAAATGGTGTCGCATAGGCAAATTTTGCAACCTAAAAATTTCACTGTTAATAAATGAATATAGTTTAATAGAGCAAGCATAGAAGTTCCATGTCAGCTGCGTTCATGAATCTTAAACATTGCACGAAGAATGTATTGGGCACTACTTCGATTGTGATTTGCTAAGCCGACACCGCTTGCGCCATTATTTATTCAGATATGACGTCATTTGTGATGCTGCAGCCCTAAATTTAAGCACCTGTATCGCAGAAACTATACATCACATGTTAAGAAATTTACTTTTTCTTGTTTGTCATGACCCACCTTCCATAATTTGTTAAATTATTTCACAGACACATTGTATTTAGACCCTAGTACCTGTTTAATATTTACGTTTTCTTTTCAGTTTTAATTAATGAACAGCAATTTTACATTATTCTATTAAGAAAACAATATTTTAATGTCGAATTTTCTTCTTGTGTTATTATGATTAGTTCGTACAGCTATTAAACCAGCATAAATCATATAATTAACATATCCGATTCAGAGTATCCTAATCTACAACGAACTGAACACCAAACAAGTCTGATTCATTCACTTCTTCTAACTCATTATGACAGTAAATTACAGACACCTAAACTACTTCTGCAACATCATCTGGAAATTGTCTCTCAAGAAAATATCCTAAATCGTACTACCAGAAACGGCATTATAATTAAACCTCTTGATGAAAAACTATCAGAAACAAGCATAGCTACCCAAATTTTCAGCATTCAAGCCAATCTCATTTTTATGGCATAAGAACTAGAAACATGCTACCATCCCCAAGCCGTCAATCCATGCTATATGTTATAATTCGATGAGCTGACCCACATATAACAGAGTTTGAAGCAGAGACAGAACTCAAATATGAGGGATACGCCATCACGTCTGAGAGTAAAACCCAAAGAAGGAAATGTCAGCTACAAGATCCAGGTCTTAACACCCTTCAACCTACCATTCATAACTTACTACACATACGAGCCTACATCTGTAAGAAAACTACAGATTGGAGGCTGCACGCACTACCGCACCCATTCCTACCCGATATGATAGCTGTCAGATTTACAATTCCCATGAAACAAGGTAATGTACAATCCAAACCAAATGTCGATACTGCTCTGTCCCACCCCACATCAAAATTTGTTAACACACAATAGCCTACGAATTGCAGTCAATGTGGTAAACAACATCCATTCTTGCCTCTTCATAGATGTGTAAAAGCTGTTCTCCACCAATCTACACACCGTTCCTCTTCACCTCCATGCTCAAACCCAAACCACATCTTCTCTGCCAACACAGCCGGACAAATCATCGCTTTCTTCACCCTCAGACTTCAAATTCATCATCCAGGTATCAGGGAAACAATACTCACTACGTAGCTGTTCAACCATATTCACTGTACACTGTTTAGCAAAAATGTCGACATTCCAGATGATGTGGTTAAAGATTGATGTGCTATTCTTCAGGTAGTTCATTTGGCAGTACATGGCACAGTCTCTGTTTAGCAAAGAATGTTTACTGTTTCGTTTCACAGTTCTTAACAGAATGTGAAGTAACGTATATAACATCTTTGACCAAAATTACAACTTCAGAATTAAATCATCCACCAGAAGATTGCGCTGTGAAGCTGCTAACAAAGTTATAAATGCCTTTACCTTCCTTGAATATTATGCTACAAAATTCACAAAATAAGCAACAGCTATTGTGGTCTTAAATGTTGAATCTTGCGAAAAAAAAACAACTGTATCGATCACTTGACTCTATACCTCAACGACTGTAACATGGTCGTATTTCACGTAGAGATTATTTAGAAAAGACATACGAGAAACCTAATGTTACAATTATTCGGCAAGCCATTAGCCTTGTAAGATTTGTGTAAGTATGCTAACGTGATAGCTGATGACACAGACATATTCCTTCTCCGTTTATTTATTGCCATCATTTCAACTTTATCTGCATTTATTAACTCAGACTCCAACAACAGGAGAGAACGGTTATAGATATTGGTGCAACAGCTAAACAACATGCAATGCCTCAGATGATCCATGCAAACGTTCTTACTGGATTACATGTATTGTATTAGAAAAAGCAACTACCATTAAGCAAGTGTTGAAAGAAATTAACCTGAAAAAAATAAGCTTTCAGGGAGAGGTGACCAGTGATATAAAACAGGAAACAAGTCCTTTATAACCGCTTGCTATTCTGCAAAAGAATACATGATAGAAGTTCATATTAACGCTTGGGCGAAACGATTGTTTCTGCTCACACATCGGATCCATTATTTTGCTCCCTTCCACCCACAACCGAAGCCTATGTTCAGAAAATAAAACGAACACACACACTAGTGCTGATTTGTCAGAGTGCAGACAGAATACAACCAGCAACGAAACTTGACCCAGCCTGTTACCGGTGGACATATGATGAAGCAACCAAGTTGCTAAGACCAGTTACGCTACTCCCGAACGTTGAACTAGCTCCTGATAACTATTTGATTATACTTCACATAATCAAATGCTCTTGCTCGACTAGAAGATGTAGTTGCGTTCGAAAACTACTGTGAACCATGTTCTGTAAATACTTTGGTGGTATATACTACAATCAAATGAGTAAGTTTTCGCGTGGCGACGCTGAAGAGAATAAAGATAGTGATGAGGAATGATAACGAAAATTAACACGAGTAGTGTTGAACACATTATGTTAATTATATCTTGTACAGTGCTGGATGAAGCTATTTGGGCTAAAGGTTCTGTTAGGGCCTCTGTTACCTATCCCATGTAGACTTGAAACTAACTTACTGACTTTTCGTGTGGCCCCTGAAAGAGTGTGGTTCCTGAGATGCAGCCGTTTTAGACTTCCCTTAATCCGGCTTTGATTTTGTAGCATCATATTTGCTATTCTTTGTTTTGAACTTTCTGTGATTTTTAGCGTATTCTAAATAAATTACTATGAGCAACGTACTTGCCATATAAATCTAGCTTTGAACCATTCTATTTTATCATCCCAACGTTCCTGTGATTTCTATTATGCATGATAAATATTTCAAGGAAGATTAAAAAATAAGTGGGTGAATTTTGGAAGACCCTGTACAAGTTCCTAAATATTTTTTAATGTAAATACTCTGCGATTGCAACTGCTATATTTCCATTCAGATCACCCAAATTTAAGAATAAATCATAACATTTCTTTTTAAAAATAAGCAACTTAATAATAAACACATTCACATATAAAAGTGATGATACGAATACCCTCTAGAAATTCCTTCCTAATAAAAAATGCTCAAGAGAGCAAGTGTTGCATCTCTCATTTTTGGATTCTGTATGCAAAAATCTATAAGAAACCATCAGATACCTTGGTGACCCCAAAATACAAGGTTCTCTCGAAATCTTATGGGATGGCTGTCGGACGAAAAGGTACCAGGTTATTCTCACAGGACATTGTCAATATAACATTTTAGAAAGGAACCCGAGTCTTTCTTTGTTAATACTAATATATATACCTTGTTCTTGTTCCATACACAATCTCTTCCATTGATTTTGAAACGTAATTTATTTCCTTACCTTCAAAGCACAATTGTATCATTTGTAAAGTTTATAATAGACATAGCTATAAGAACTTTGAGGAAACTTTAATGACGAGCATAATCACCAATAGCCCGTTTGACGGCCGGTTGAAATTTATAACAATACGGTTGAAATAATAAGCTTTATAAACAGTAAATGGTCATTTTGTAAAAACAAAGATATATTTAGAATGCAACGGAATACCTTTCCTTTTATCATTTATCAGAAAATACATGGAATGTGATATCACATATCTTTATAAGTGTTAAAAGGATGCCAGACAAAATCAATTAGCAGTGCAGTTTACGTTCTTTAATATATTACAATACTTATACGTAAGTAGAAAAAATCAGAATGTGAACTTTTACCAACGTGTGCATGTGGGGCCCAATAGTTCCAAATACACAAATTTGCAACTAAAATTAAGAATTACTATGATGATTTAACATTTGTAAGTTTATAAACTATTTTGATTTATATGATCATAACATCATAGTTATTACTGTTATTTATAAACGTCTATAGTCCCTACAATAGTTATAGTAATAATCTTTAATCTCACCAACAGGCTGAAGATGGTTCCACTCTGAGTGGAAGTGAAGCAGATGCTGCAAGCTATTGTGGTCTCCGAAGCAAGAAATACCCAGACAAGAGATCAATGGGATTCCCATTCGATCGTTTGGCTAGAGATGGCGTAAGGACACTGCGAGATTTTCTCACTTCAAACATGGCTATTCAGGATGTCGTCATCCAATACACCGATCGTGTTTTGCCTCCACGTGAGGGATTGGGAGCACGAGGAGGCTTCGATTAATGAGTTTGGTTATTATATTAATCAGTATCAAATCTGTTTCAAATTTATGTTTGTCTTAAGACTAGCTACAGTATCATATCTACTGCAGGAGTTGTAAAAAGTCTAGAGTAAGTGTTGTAGGAATGAGATGATGCTTTCTGTGTTGGCTGTATGCTTTCTGTACTCTATGCCAAATATTTTAATGAAGCTTCCTGAATATGCAGAACTTACAAATATGAAGCAAATTGTATGTGTAACAATAATATTCAGCCAATAATATTGTTATAGTTACTTATTACGTTATTATTCTATATTATTGCTGTACACAGACCATGTATATGTAAGATTCATTACCTTTGGCAACAAAGCCAGAAAAAATATGTATATGTAAATGGCACTGTACAAGCGTTCAATTGCAATTTCTGAAGATCAAAGATCATTAAAAAATCATACAGATTCTCTTAAATGTTGATTTATGGAAGAATTTGAAATAGTTTGACTTCTTTGACAATCATAACCCTGCCTCTGGAATACCATTATGAAAATATATATTTAGAAAATTTAGCTCGAATTTCACTTGTTAAGCCAAGAAACTTATCTAATGAAAGACAGTAAACAGAGTTGATAAACTGTTACTTCGAAGAATAAGATCTTCGTCTAATAAAATGATAAAAATATCTTATCTTAGCTACCGTTTTGTTCTTTATTGTCAACAAATTTTGGATATATTTTGTTATGCTTTTGCTCTTACATTTGAAAGTGGTTGGGTTATTTTGAAATTTTAATTTTAATTTTAATTTTAATTTTAATTTTAATTTTAATTT
>JAGDQP010041011.1:0-17077 GCA_022664845.1 Lepisma saccharinum | reverse complement strand
TACCTAGTATTTTTGTAGCCAAATTTAACAGGAAGTGATGCCATTAGTATTTCTCCTATGCTACCATGTATGCCTGTATTGAGCAACACTAGCACCTGTTTGACGAATCATGGCTTTTTGGATTGCTGTATGTGATAATTATTTACAAGGAGGTGAGGACCTAGAGAGTGCATATGACTGAATAGCTGGTGGAAGCTGGAGTAGATAAAGTAAAATTTATCTAATTTTTTTTCGTTTGGTTGGTTAAATGTTCCATTTGAAAGCTTTCGCTAGTGCCCTTAGGAAATTTTACAATAACAGCTTCTGTGTAAGGAGAGTTGCTCTAATGTAAGCACTTTATGATCCTGATCCTTGTACTCCTCATATTTGATGCAATCTGCTCTATCTTCAGGTGTTGGGCCTATAGCACTTCGAATTAAGTCAAAATTTGAAAAAAGAAGGGAATGAAATTGCGTGAAAAAAAAAAAAAAAAAAGAATCATAAAATGTTTACAATGTTAAAGCCACGTATAAGGTTTAAAATTTCGGTTAATATTAGTACTAAGCTATATTTCTCAAATATAAGTTGTGTGAGATCGGTTTGCCCCTTTGTGCTTAGTACATAAAGGATTTTAATACTTATTTGAGAGTGTTTCTATAAAGAATTAAGGTTGAGAATACATTACAAGACCCACTTAGTGTAAGTCGGAGCAGGACGTTTGGGCGCTAGTTGTTTCGCTGTTTATTGAGCAAGCTTCTGGAATTGAAGAGTGAATTACTTAATAGCAACAAACAGTTTTAAATTTCGTAGTTATATTCTTATTGGCTTTCTCAGATAGTACAGTGGTTTTCAGTATGCAAATTGAAATTGTGGTCAAAATGTTTATATTAAGTTGCACGTAAGTAAAATTTATGTATTAGATAAATAATTACCTTTGTAAAGCTAATAATTGCAATTGAATCGACTGTTGGAAGAAGGGAATAAACGCCCAAAATTTGAAATCTACTTTATACCGGATTTGATATCTAGAAGGGATCGCGCATCAAAGAAAGCAAAAATCCACTGGAAAATCCTAGAGAAACAGGTGTGAAATAGATATGGGCAAAAATAGCGAAGCAGCTAGACTCACTGCTGTTTTTCTCCGAAGTTTGTTAAAGATAAAACTCATTGTTTCCTTTTTTCTAAACAAACAGAACTTCTCGCAGAGTGGAACAAAACGGCGGAGGACAATCATGACCTGTAAACACTACGTAATTAGTGGCGTCTGTTAAGTGTTTGTGGAACTGATAGAAAAAAACTCTCGGAAAGCACCGGTCGCCTGATGGATAAGGCGTTGGACTAGAAATTCATTGGTCCCGAGTTCGATCCACCTTAAGATTTTTTTTTTTTTGAAAAAAAAAAGAGTATTCCCGTTATATTTTGAATTGCTATTGTTAATTTATTTTATTCCTTTATTTTCATTTAATGTATTTTATAATCTATTCTTTTCTGTTTACTTTGATTCTGTTCTCTAATACAGATTTAATAAACCAATTAGTAAAAAAAAATGGGTAAGGCATTGGACTTGTGGTTCAGTGGTTCCGGTACTCGTTCAGCTAAAGTTTTTATTTTTAAAGAGCAATACTTTTTCCTTTCTGCTTTTGCGATTAGACTTTTTTCTTCCTTTTAGGTAAATATAATAATATACGGTGTAAACATTTCATAGACATATGTTGGAAAAAGTCAGGTTAGGTATTTTTTCTTCTTAATACGCAGTGAAAACATATTGTTTGGAACTGTCAAGGTATTATTGTTAGGGAATTATTCTCTCCAGGATTCTTTACACTGGCGAGAATATTGTGACGTCCTGATTGCCCCTGTCCGCAAACACTCGTAAGGGCAGAGGGACAAGTGCTCCGAGTTCTCGAGCATTATCTTTTACGGTAAAAATAAATAGAAACCCTAAAATTCTACTTACAGTTTTCCAATTTTGGGTTTATACTGCCCAAACTGAACATCCTGGCAGAATCACTGTACTGGGCCAGATATATTTATTTATTTTGCATGATTGAAAACATCCAAGAACAAAATTGCGGCAAACTGATAGAGATGACCACCTACTGCATCAACGAAATGCTGCGCCTGAAGCGGACACAGTCGTCCGCCCACCAAATCTAACATTAATATCGAAAAGGCGCACCCCAAATGCTCCCAACCAGTTGTGCATAGCCAAATATCCTTTTGCATTCCCCTAGATCCGGGCTCCGGTTTACCCATTCCCTTCTTACTTTTAATCAGGCACGTATCTAAAAGTTCGTTTTGGAAGGGGACCACGGGCTTTCGATGGAGGTCCACGGTATGTCTGGGCTTGATGTATATACAGAGTGTATATGACCTACACCGACAAACATCTGGAAGTGATTCGTCACATCAAAATAAGACAAAGGTTCCTCTGACAAATTTCTGAAACGTGCATTCATAATTTATTTCTTCTGCATAGACTTACAATGCTGAAGCTGTGTCTCGAGTAAGTATAACATGCGTCATGACAGTAAATACAATTTCTACATATCATTTAGGAAATCCTCTACGGAATAGTAACATTTGTTCTTAAGGAATGTACAAAGTTCAGATTTAAATCTATTAAGGTTTGCTATACATTTAATATTTATAGGTAGGTAGACTTGTGGAAGCCAGCATAATTTTAAGAGACAATGCACAGGTTATTGGTTTGACGAGGGTAATGTTTGTGAACATTCTTGGTTTGAATAAATAATTCTTTATTCTGTGCAACGAACAATACTGCCCGATATATGTATATGCTTGGTAATGTGAAGATATTTTGAGATTTGAAAATTTGTTTACAGGTTGAATTTCTTTTTAATACATAAATAATTCTTAGCGCTCTCCTCTGTAGCCGAAATGTAGTTAAGCACTTAATTAATCAAGAAATAGAATTTTGAATAGTATATTGTTAGTAATTTTTGGGTTGTCACAGTACTTTTAACCTATAAAGGCCATAACACAGAGATAGCAATTTACTGTTTAGACTTGTTATATGATCGTCCCAGGTTAGAGTATCATTTATTGTCACACCTGATATTTGAGTGGTTTGTGAGCAGTTTAGTGAAGTTGAATCAATAGTGACCTGGGTAAACATTTTAGGCTGGCCTGGAAAATGGAAGTTTACAATCGATGTCTTGTCCGTGTTCAGGGTCAGTTTGTTTAATGTTAACCATTTTTTTATTTCATTTGCTGCAGTTGTAAGTTTTATTTGCGCCTCTTCTGTTGACTGTCCTTTTATGATTACATTTATATCGTCTGCGTACAAGACACAAACACATTACATTTTTCCTCTTGATAGGGTAAATGTAATTAGGCAGATCGTTAATATAAATAGCAAACAGAAGAGGTCCGAGAATTTACCCTTGAGGAACGCCTTTTGTTACTAATATATTTGTTGATGAGCATGTGTGGAGTTCGTTATCTACAGTTTTCTTCACTTGAACACTTTGATACCTATTCTTTAGATAGGTACGAAGCCAGTCATGTGCATTTTCTCTAATGGTATAAGTCTGCTGTAGCTTATCTAGGAGGATAGTGTGGTCTACATTATCAAATGCCTTAGATAAATCAATAAACACACCTAATACAGTATTTTTAGTGTTGAGAGCATTGGCGGCACTAGCTAAGTAAGAGAAAAGGGCTATTGATCTATCTTTTATAAACCTGTGTTGGGAACTAGATATAATATTTTTGGAAATAAGATATTTACTTAAACTTCGAAGCATAACATTTTCAAATATCACATGAGGTATAGATATAGGACGATAGTTTTTCATATCGCAAGTGTCACTTTTTTAATGATTAGGAATAACTCGGGCCAGTTTTAGAGGGGACTGAAAGATGCCCGTTAGAAATGACTCATTAATGAGGGAACAAAGAGGATATCTAAGTAAATGAAAACATTGTTTTACGATAGTATTTGGGATGTCATCAACACCTGCTGCACTGGAGTTAGCGAGACTGTTGATGACACACACTACTTCTGCTGGTGTAGTAGGCTCAAGGAAAAGAGTAGAGTTATACTGCGTTAGGTTTGAGAAGGAGTAATGTGTTTGAGCGTCATTGATAGGGGGACTATTTACAAAAAATTAATCGAATTTCTCAGCTATGATTTTAGGGTCTTCTATACGAGTTCCTTCTATATTTAGGTGCTCGATTTCATAAGTAGTGCTTTTCTTTAATTGGAATTGATAATTTTTCACATCGTATTCGTTTTATTTTTTGAATGTAATATTAAGTTTGAATTGTGCTTTAATTTGGCTGCTTTGATCACTTTCCTGTACGTATTTCTATAAACTTTTACATGTTTACGAAATTTTAGAGACGTGTTCGTTTTAAGTATTCTGCAGTAATCTAAAAGTGTTTGCTTAGGAATTTGAATGCTTTTAGTGATCCATTTAGAGTTATTAGTACACCTGATTTTCTTTGTAATAACAGGGAAAGCAACTTGGAAAAAGTATGTAAATACTGATATGAAAATATCGAAATTTACCTCCAGATTATTATTCGAAACTAATTCATCCCATGTCTCTTTGCTTAATAAGTGACAAAAGTATTTAACGTTTCCTTCGGAAAGTTTCTTATCTTTTTTTGTGTAGGTTCTGATTTCTAAAGGCCATTTGTTTGTGTGAGGGGTTAGTTTAAGTAATTGGGCATCATGGTCTGAGAATCCTGGGTTGAATACTTGGACAGGTAAGTGTTTTAGGGATGATAATCTGATCTAGGCAGGATTTATTACGCGTTGGAGTATTTATTATAGCAGTTAGTCCAAAGTTGTAAGTAATATCTCTACATTGTATTTATCCTCTGAAGGGGTCAACCAGTCAATATTTATGTTACCGCAAAGGAGAATTGTCTTTTGAGATCTACCGATGGAGTCATGGCTTCAAGTTTATTTAAAAAAGATTATCATTTTGCCCGATGGAGGCCTATAAAAGCAAAAAATGTAAATTTCCAATTGGGTTAAATGTATGGCCGCTAGTTCAATGTGATATTTAACGGTAAATTTTTAGGTGGACATTTCTTTGGCGATTAAACTGGATTGTGTAAAGATGCATACATCGTGTTGGTTTGAATCTCGGGCGTTATAAGTTATACATTGTTTCGGAGCTACAGGTTACCGAAAGCGTGGGGAATTAACTTTAGTTTTATATTTTTATCACCACGAATCAATAAGCTGATGCGGCATAGTATCGTCAAAAACTTTAAACCCGCTCCATTTGAAAATGCATATTTCAAAATACCGCAATGAGGACGCAAGGGAGTCCCCAAAGTAAATAGGGGATTTCGGAATATTTCTGAAGATGTAGGTCGAAATGAGCATGAATTAAACGATTTCCTGTGTAAGTAAAGATGATATACGTCACTCATAGCATCCAATTGGGCAGTGATATTCAATCTCTTTGGTAACAAATAAAACGTTCTTTGAAATTATGCAATTCTTACTCCTACTTGTTATGCAACCACACTTTTTTTTTTTTAAAAAAATCGTTCGGTATATGAAATCTACTTGAGATATCGACTTGGCGCAAACGAATTATTGTTTCCTGGTGGAAACTCGTCCTATTCATGCTCATTTCAAGCCATCTACTTCCTTTGGGAAATTTTGAAATATGCAGTTTTTGATAGTGTAGATGTGAAGTCTTTGACGGTACCGTGCCGCATCATCTCTACTGTTCGTGGTGATAGAAATATGAAGCTGTTTAAATTTCATTTTTCCACGTTTTCGGCAGCCTGTCGCTCCGGAACTATGAGCATTTCCAAAATTTGTCACGAGGAATTATTTTTTGTTTTGATATGAGGAATCACTTTCAGAAGTTTGTCGGTGTAGTTCATAAACACCCTGAATATAATCACGCTTAAAATAAAAATATACTAATGTAGCATGAAACTGAATTACGCTTCCCTCTCCCCCTCCGTACCCATCGCTTTATACTTTCCTTATTTAATTGTTTTGTATACTGTTCCCTCTCCACCAGTTAGTTCTAGCTCAGATAATTACATACGATCGTTTTCCAACAGTGATAGTATGAACTAAATTACCGTAGTCCCTCTACTGCACACAAAACAGGATAAAAGTAAATAGGTTTAAAATGGTGTTTTAGGCCTATATTGCTTTTTCACAGTCGGGAATAAATAACTCCTATTTTGATACGTTTGCTTCTAAATTGCTATTGTTAACATATTTACGTATAGCAACTACTGCTATCACTGTTACGGAATAACAGATGTTTTGCCCATTTCTAACGCGAAATTTCTGTCAGTTGGTAGAAGGTAAAAAATATGAATATCTTACTTGTAGCTTTAGAGGTCATTGTGCATAGATTTCTTGTAACTGTCATTCTGTTGAAGGTTTTTATTGCGTTTTTCTTCATTTGTCTGGTCGATTTTTCCATCAGTTGGAAGAAGGAAATAAATTCACCATTTTTTTTATATATTTTTAATTTTACAGGAAAAATTTGAGCAGTCACAAGGATCAGAAGACCGTTCTGAATATTCAGTAAAAATATGGTTTCCTTTCAATAAATATTAAAAATATTGTACAGTTTTTGTTAATTTCCCACAAAATAGATTTTTGGATTTTTTTCCTTCTTCCAACTACCGATTCAATTAAAGTCAATGGTTTTAAACATACTGTGAAATAAACAAAAAAACTGGCAAAACAAAAGTAAACGGCGGTTGTTGGCACAAAAGCGCATACCAAAATTGTTTGGTTAAAATTGCGTCAGTGTCAAATCAGCAAAAAATAAAATAATTGTAGCACAATTAAAACATTAAGTAAACAGTAATTCTAAAAGAAAACGTCAGTGCGTCATTGTGTGTGGCCAATCTTTCAGTAATAAACCCTAAGGGTCAAGTAACAAAGTTTTAAAATTGCTACACAAATTTAGTTATAGGCCTTTAATATATAAAACTCAAAGTTCAGTCATGAATCCGTTCTTAAGCAGTTCACAACAAAATAATGTACAAACATCATGTCAAACTAAAATCGCAACCTCCCAACTCCAAGTATAGTAAATAAGTGCAAGTAAATACTTTAACTAATATTCCGCTCATATTAAGTTCAATTACCGAGTGGCCGTGGCTCAGTGGTAGAGCGTTGACTTACCATTCGGAATTCTGGGATCGAGCCCAGCGGCCGACCATCCTGACAGGTTTTTCGTACCAGACAAATGCCAGGATGATACCTTCCACAATCCTATGCCGGCCTGAGTCTCAGATACCTAAAGGCCTTAAAATAAATTCAAGTTAAGTTGAGTTGCTAATTCCTAGCTGTACAAACATTAAAATAAATTGCACAGTACATTAACGTCGAGAGTTGATATATAATTTAAGGCCAAAAGTAAAAATAGTTTACGTTGTGTATACAGTGAAACCTCTCTAAAGCGGACAGCCACGGGAAATCGAAAATTGTCCGCCTTACAGAGGTTTCAATATTTTCTTACATAAATTAGTGAGCAATGTCATATATAACCAAAGGGTATACACTGGTGGATGAAGTTATTATACTGTATGAATATAACTAAAATCTTTCTTACATTTTAAACTAAAATGTAATGTAACTAAAATCTCCTCCGTCTAAGCTGAACTTTATGTTCAGGGCGCAACTTACAAATAACATTTTTTTTTTTTTCACTTTTCGATAATCACTACATATTACATCCGTATGTTTGTGACTTTTTCATGGGTAGAGTAAGAGAGAGAGAGAGAAAGAGAGAGAAGTAGAAATACTCCAAAAATTGAGAATGTTTTTGTTTTTGTGCAATTTTTCACTTCACACGGTTTCTTCTCTTCCATTTTCTCTTCGATGTCTTGCGCCGCTCTTTTGCTATTTTACCATCCGATTGGAATACGTTTCTCCGTTCAAGCATATTGTTTAGCCGGAAGTGCACGAAAAAATGTCCAGTTTCATCAGCGTTGAAAATGTTTTTCATACTGTAATTACGAACTGTGGAAGGCAATTTGTTCAACCATTCTACATGACAATCCGCGATTTATCCTTAAATCACTATGAAAGTGTCCGTTATAGGGAGGTAAATATTAACTATAAATGACAGAAAACACTGTCCGTTTCCGCTTTAGAGAGGTTTGCCAATACGTTTCTTATAGCGATGGTCGGGGATTACAGAATATGTCCGTTACTAGAGGTTTCACTGTAATTAAACACACAATAGTCATAAACAAACACACTACTAAAATGCAATCATAAACCTTTAATTTTATACATCTGCCATGTTAAACCAAGTTTCATTAAACTTATTAGTCAGGCTACGCAACTACTACGTACACGAAAGAAGCCGCATGTAATCCTTTACTTTACATGTTATAATACAAATACTTCGCGTCCAAACGTTACGTACCCCTATAAGTCGTCTAGCTAAAAATAAGCAAACCTTCAGTATCTTGGAACAAATTAGATCACAGCCCATAACGCTCTGTTTGGTTTTTCTAAAACAAATGTTAATAACCTTTAATTTGATCAACAAAGATGAAGTTGAAATAGTTCGTTGAAACTTTGTTCCATGCTTTTCTGTGATTTTCGCTCTTCCAGAAACTCGATCTTTTTATAATTTTGTACCTACATGATCCGCAACTAACTAACTATGACTTATGGAACTATCAAGTTCATCGTCGCAGTAACAAACGTTCTCCATAGGATTCTATCCTGGGTATGATGAAGCCAGTTTACATCACGAACACCTATATCTTGAAAATCTCTTCTAATATTCCTCCCAACGACGTCTCTGTCTTCTTAACGACCTCTTTCCATCCGACTTACCAACCACAATGGAGTATAATCTTCGTGGTTTTTTTCATCCGAGCTAGATGGGCTGCCCATCTTAGTCGTCGCCGATTTCATTTTTCTTGCAATATCGGGTGACTCGTTTAGTACGTGGAGTTCTTCATTATGCAGTCTCCTCTATCCTCCAGTCATCTCGTCCTGTTTCGGTCTCTATATCTTTCTTAAAACCTTATTTTCAGAAACACGTAATTTATGTTCATTTGCTAGGGTCGTACTTCAACTTCCGCAACCGTAAAGTATTATCGGCAGATGTACTTTGTTCATTGACAGTTTTAGATACTACAAGTCGACGCAGTTATTTTTTCTATACAGCAGATATCAGTATGATTGAGACTAAATATTCTAATTTTTTTGGAATTGATGAGAAAATGTTATATAAGTAATCACACCTTTTTCGTTTAAACAGTCATCATTTTTATACTTTTATCTGTTGCAGAAAGAACTGACATGCCACTTTTTCACATCATCAGACCTTGCATGAATCTGTGTTAACAGATCTTAATTCAATCATCTGCTGTATTTTATTTATCATGATAGCACATTAGACATAAGACATATCGTGATATTTGTGTCTTATGTCTTTCAATGTATGTCTGGGTTATCTTGTGTGACAACATCAGTTCACATAACTTTATATACATATATAGACTTTTTATGATGTATTAAGAGTGCATAGCAATTTAAGAAAGTAAAATACTTCTGGTGTCAGTAGCTTCTGAGAATAGGTAAATGTGAGTTTAGATTTGTGGATTTCGATTCTGATTTCTGCTTTACAAGTAGAACTGTAAAGTTATCAGTTTACATTTTACATTGAAAGGTAATTCATTTTCTCCTCTCTCTCTCAAGGAAGGACACACTTTAACATTTTATATACTATATGCATTAGGTTGTCCTGACCTCTTGTCTTTTGCAATATATGACTTACAAACTAATCTCGTATTTTTACACAATTTTCACATATTTTGTAATATTTTCAATACTCAGGCGTGCTTCAGAAGTCTGTTCATTTCCTTCTTTATAATAGTATAAAATTTCAAAATATAATTAATAGACTTTGAACTGTAAATAAGTATAGGTTCCTTAACGTTGCCGTACTGACGCGTCGTAAATTCGAAAACTTCAAACTTTAGTGTATCTCAGACTTTTAAACACAGAGCAGTTATATTTTGTAGGTTTTCTTCCCTATATCCATAAAACGTTTTAAAAATCTGAGGTGCTGGGTTACATGCCTTGGATGGTTTGACATGGAATGGCCTATAAACATTACAGTAGACTGTTGAAAGTTCTCATGCTGTACCAGCCTGTGTCGAATCACCGAGAAGCAACATAAATAACAGAAGGTAGCTCCCCTGTCATTAGCTGCTGGCAGCGTAACGCTGTAGCAATATTCCCGCTGTTGCCACGTCAAGTAATTAAAAGGTTACACCTGCAGTGGCTTCTCATTTATTTAATACTTGATGTATGATTTGTAGGTGAGCAAATTGGTGAGCCACGAACTTTCAAGAACACATCAATTGCAGGAGAAGTCACGCCGTGAGATAAAGCAAGAGGATAATAATATGCGTTCTTCTTTGAAATATCACAGCCGTTAGCTGTTAAAGACGTTTTCTGCCGCTTACGAGTATACCAGCAGTCAGCTTAACATTATTCCATCTTACGATTCTCGTTATGTCAGAGTTGACTGTTCCTTGTGGATCGTGCATGCTTGTTACGAAGGTAGAGGAAACTAGTTCTTAAGACCCTCCTGCAGACCGAATAGGTGCCCCAATAACACTGAGCGTCGGGTTTGGACGGTGTTACATCTACTCGTTAGGTGGTGGTCAGCAGTTTTTACCATTAATATCTAACTTGTTCTATGAGAAACAACATGATTTTAATACAGCAAACCCTCAATTTAACGGACTTCGGATTTAAGAGACAAATGGCCGGTTTCACCGACCTTCATTAAATGTTAAGGGAGCAATAAGTCCATTTAACGCTTCCTTACCGCGCCAGAGTGTTTCACCGACCTCCCTCAAGGTTAACAGTTCCTCAAACTCGTCCTTAAATTAAGGGCGCGATTTTTCTTCCTTAAATATTTAACGCGGCTTTAAATTACGTAGAAATATGGCGGACAACTATGCTGGTTATAATGTATGATTTATATTTTCCTAAATACGTATCCTTGTACTTTCGGAAATAACGTTGCTTTCTTACCTAGCAATGTAAATATGATGGTCGACAATGTTTATACAAGAAATACTTAAGAAGATAAACTCTTAAGGGCAATTTTACGGACACCACATTTGTGTGCAATGTATCGTGTGTAAATAACACAGTAGATTATAGTTTCCTAATGTGTCTTTAACAAAAGAAAGGAATAGGTAATCTGAACCCTCATATATAAGGCTGATGTCGGGAATGTCTGATATCGTCGCTTTACTATTCCTTCGATATACAATTTACAAAACTGTTGCAGAAAGGGGTGGGCAATGCATTTGTTTCTTTTGAACTCCCGGGTTGTAGTGACTATTACTAGTTATATAACTGTGACTTTCCAGATGAACATAGCTTACATCTTAGGCAAAGTTACTCATAACATTCGGAGTATAGCCGTCGGGTATAGTTGAGGGAAAGCACTCCCATAAGTAAAAAAGCTCCCTTGTGCACTATTTGTAAGGTGATTTCATTGTGGATGTAATCAGCTATACATTTCCACATTGTCTTGCACAAAAGAGCTGCAAACATAATGCGCGCATGTGTACATAGAGCATTGAGATGCTTTACTATTCCGTTGAATTCATCTCTTTAACTACAGACAAAACGTAATTCATGCCCATTTTTAAATAGATCACAAGCTAAATCTAGCAAAACAAGTCTGTACTTATCAGAATAAAGAGAACATTGCAATTAACTGTAATTCTTTCTGTAAGTTACTTCTGTTATATGGCATTGAATTACTCATTTCCAATGTAGTTATTTGCATTATTTCGGTTTCGTACAATGCCGAAGAATGTGATGTAAAATCAACAAGTGATGTGAAAAAGTGTCCTTGCATTCATGCCCTTCCCACATGAATTTCTATCACTCTGCATTGAATGCATCCAAAATAATTACATTGGAAGTACATTCACCCGCCATATAACAGATGTAGCTAATATAAAGAATTACGTAATTAACTACGTAATTAGGTAAGCTACGAAGGGAAAGAATTAAAACAATTCGTATCAACATACTCGAGGAATGGTTGTAGCCTCATCTGTTTCTATTTGCAGCGTATCGAAAATATATAAGGTGATCATACCAATGGTTGACCAAATAAGGAAAATTTCAGGTGTAAACAAGAACTGACGTTTATATAATAATATAAAAATTGTTATTTGGTCTACGAAACAAAGCCTGAGACAGTATAGAAAAAGTCAAATAAAAAGCAGCTCGCATTTGTTTCATTTGACGAAACAAAAATTTATTGCTGAAGGTGAAGTTGCACCAGTAGGTGGCCAGCTGTAAATAGCCAATTGTGAACGACGATTGTTCCAGTGTAAATCATTCATTCCATTTACTTTAGATTGTTCCTTAAACAACGAAGGGATAAAACAATTAATTACTTCACTGTACCGTGGCTTTTAGTACATATGCACATATATCATGTAATAGTTGTACCTCAGTCCTTTTATTGTGCGCTCTGCTCTCTTCCAGATTCACTTCACACATTTAAGTGATTTTGGAGATGACAATTCGTTTTCCGATTGCACAGCATTTGGGGACCACACTATTAAACCTTACGGAAGTATAAAACTTACTTTGTTTACTACTGTATCGAATATAAACTATTATTACCGTTTGTTTCCCTTATTGGTCAACCACTGGTGACTGGTCCATTACAGGTACGGACACCCTACACTGACACTTACTTTCCGGCAATCAGGCGAGATAGATAAGAAACATTTATTCGTTCTAAGGTACTGTATTTAATTTGAGTTCTAAGCATTCATTTGTAGGCGCTCTGAATACAGTACAACATGTGGGAAATTAGGCCGAATTTATTTACTTCCTACTCAACGCATTGTGATTGTCATTTATTTGTTGCCAACTTCGAGGATCAACCAATCGCAATTCTTGAAAATAGAACAGCATATATGAGAAATTACACATTCAGGAATACCAATGCTTTAACGTTTCATTTGTTAAGGGAACCTTAAATCGTAGCGCTATATGTTGATGCAATGGAAAAAACTTATGGGACGCTTAAATATTTATGTAAGCGTTAACCAACACGCCCTTAACCTAAATTTAAGGAAGGTCGATGAAACCGGCGGTGAGTTTTTTTTTCCTCCTCCTCTCTAGTAACCTTCAGCTAACAAGTAAGTTGTGTCAGTGTCACTGATTTGTAGACTTCGTCAGAAACAAACAATATATATATCTAAAAGCGTGTGTAAAACATCTTATTTTTATTATTATTATAGTGCTAATATTGATAAAATTGCTGTATAATGACAAATATTCTTAGTTTAAAATGTTAGAGAAACCAACTAATTTTAAATTCATTATAAAATTTTGGAACATAAAATGTAATTGAATGATAGTTAAGTCTACTTGAAAATTCATGAACACTATTGAGCAGAAAATATGACTTTTAACACATGAAGCATAAATAGATGCCAATGTGACCTGTATGATGGGATTAATTCATCTAATGACAAGAGCAGTACATACTATCATGACGCCATACAAGCCGTTGCTAAGCAACAATAAATACCTACTTGCATAAACTATGTATGATGTTACAAAATGACATCTAAAGTCTAATACCGTAACTAATTGCCTTATGTTTGATCTTGCCGCTTGAGAAGTTAGTCGCACGCTATTTATAATTTGATTTATGTTTGTTCCAGTTGTCAAATTATTTATTAATGTTTGTAATATATGTCACTGGCAATTTTCCGTAAGTAACAGCTTAAGCATAAACTGATTATGAAACATGGCTTATTAAAATTCGTATCTACTGTAGTATTGGTTATTGCATAAACTGATATTGTTTCCTTATGAGATGAATAGCTGGATTTCATGGAGAACATATTGACAAACGTATTAAAGCACGAAATAAATCCATATTGTGTAAGATTTTATCGTTTCTTTTGGACTCTTCAACGAAAATGAACGAATTTGAAGAACAGCACCTGAAGCAGAAACTAGTCGCTCTCTAGTTGATATTTCGTATTTATTATACATTGCCTTCATATAAATGTTGAAAATGCACTGAGCCGTATACGGTATAGCATAAATACCGTATCATGCAAGTCGGTATTATGCTATCATGCGTCATGATAGCATGTATTTCTCTTCTTGTCATTGGATGAGTTATTCCCATCATTACCTACAATAGGCCAAACGGATACCCTTAACCTAATATAGACCTACTACTACATAATGCCTTTGTTTGAGTTTATTTTCTGGTGGCAGATAGTCCGTAGCCCCAAGAAAATATCCCACAAACGAGATCACGCAACAAACAATGTGGTCTTGCACATGGGTATTCTATTTCTGCGATGTATATCGCTTTAGTGGAATCTTCCTTTCTGTGTAAATGTAACTTTGAAGATTTAAAACGTTTTTATCTCGGATGTCATTAATGTTCTGAAAGAAAATTCTTCGTTAAAGAACATTCACTCCACCCGCTTGCTTACTAAAGTGTGGTGTATCAAGTCAGTGATAGAAGGCATCAATGTTTGGCAGTGACATATGAGACTAAAGATGATCATTTCATGAAGCAGGAACTCAAGATAACACCATTTTTTTACAGCGAAAGAAGACTATACTAAATTAAATTACGAAAGTACAGTATAAGTATGTGAAAACTGTTTTTAAACTTACTAAGTGCTTTCGACCTTCCTCCGGAAGGCATCTTCAGGCGAGCAACATCCAGAAGAAGATGGAAAATATTTAGCGAGTAAATAACTCCTTTGCTAACAAGGACAGTATAGGATTGTTGAAACAGGTACCTATTGGGTGTTTTTTTTTTTTCCCCTTGATAATAATCATCTTCCGTACGTAGGAAAATATTATTCATATACCTTAGTTTTATTAAAACTATCGAACTAGATGGAAATGTATTGAGTTAGGATTTGGACAAAAGAGAGAAAAAAAGTACAGCCTTCCAGTAATCACGAAGAATCCAAGGCGGTGATATTTATATTGCTTACTTCATGTTTCGTTCTTTCCGCTTCAGGAATGGGTGAAGATCCATACATTAATCATTTTAAAGCACGAAATAAAATCCATATTGTGTAAGATTTTATCGTTTCTTTGTAGTGTGTTTGATGTATATGCCGTTTGAGTTACTCATATTTTGGTTTATATTTCTTTTGACAGATTAAATCATGTACATATTTAATTTCGAGGAAGAGTCTTGCATAGAATGGGAATGAAGCGCCGACCAGTCACAGGAAGAAAGCAAGTCTTGGATATTAATGAAAAGTCCAACTCTCCTCGGAGAACGTGGCAAAGTAAGTTATTCGTATATAAATGAGGAGTTCTGTTTTATATGTTTGTGTGTTCTGTTATTAGTTAGCTGGAACCGAAAATTGGGACTCATCTTAAATACCAGTAATGCCATTTTGTGCCCTGCAAGTCATTTGGAAGCTTGTGTAAAATACACAACATTTCGCCTCGTGTGTATTTATAGCTTGCTTTGCAATAGGAAGAATAAAACACACTATAGAAAGGAGAAAATAAAGCACCTTAAACTTCCTCGTGAGTATATATATTTCATGGAGAAAATCTAAGTTTGTTTATTTCAAACAAGTTGATAATAAAAACGGAACTCACCTTATACATAGACGGAACATTTCAATAGGTGAAGCTTTTTTACAGAATTCACAGGACATGCAGAAGCACATTGTTAAAACGGAAAATTATTTTTTTCAAGTACAACATTCACTTGTGAAACAAAATGCTGAAACTTTGAAAAATTAATTCGGCCTGAGTCATTGATGCCTAAAGACGATAAATTCAGTGCAGTTCACATGACCTGTCTAAAACCCTAACATAAAAGTTATATACTTTTACACATCCGACATTTTTATTCGAAAGATCTGACTGAAATATAAACTTTCAGTTTAGTCCTATAACAAAACTCTCACAATAGGTAACAGTACTAAGACAAAGCCATATCACAGAATTGTGGCTCCATTTCTAGAACAAGCTGTCGTTGTTTTGTCACCTAGCCTATCGATCCTTTAATTTTTTTTCATTTTGATTAATAAATGACCCGGCCATGGTACAATGGTTAACGAAGACACAGTTTCCAGTCCTGCTGCCGGGTATCATGATTGAACTTTCCTTTAGTTGCACCAGGTTGCTACTTTGAATAAGGTTCTGGGCGCTCTAACTTCCACATTCCTTTCCCGGAAGAGTGCTGGCCGAGGGACTTGTAAAAGGCGTAGACCATACATGTCTGTCTCGCCCATAAATGTAGAATAAATTGGTTGAAAATGGAGATTCAATGATGATCAGTTCAGTTTTCTCAGAGAGACATATACGAGGATCATTTAACTCGAACTGGCAACACTGCTACGATTGGAGTGTCGTGTGGGCAGGAGACAAATGACGAACGTAGTGTGTGCCGTGGATGTGTACGAGTCAGTTCAACGCTGCTGCGGTCCCATTTTACGGTGTGCGTGGCGAGTAGACAGTGTTAAAGTGATTGTTGTGTGAAATACCACCCTAACGCAATGTTCACGCGTGCAGAACAGCGTGTGTTTATCAAATTCCAGGTGGCACGAGGGCGAAATGCTAGGACGATTCACAGAGGATTGTGGTGAAGCTGCTCTACCGTATCGGACAGTGGCGAGATGGGTTGCAGCATTTCAGGCGGGACGACAGTCAACAGACAAAATGCACGGTGGAGGGCGTATGCGATCGTCTACGGACGAAATTCATCTTGCACTGCTTGACGGTGATCGGCGCTGGACTTGTAGTGAATTGGCGAAGGAGCGCACAAGATCTTGGCATGCGGAAAATTGCAGCCAGATGGGTACCCCATGCTCTGACCGAGGTTCAAAAGTGGCATAGGTGGGAATGTGCTCGCCTACACCTTCAACGTTACCATGGGGAAGGTGGTAACTTCTTGCACCGCATTATTGCAAGTGACGAAACGTGGGGAAGATCCTACGAGGCTGAATTGAAACGTCAGTCGAGTGAATGGCGCCACCCAGAATCTCCACGACCGAAAAAGCTGAGGCAAGAGCCAGCAAACGTGAAGGTGATGAT
>JAGDQP010041010.1:0-17077 GCA_022664845.1 Lepisma saccharinum | reverse complement strand
TAGTACAAATGGTTGGTGAGACCTATATCGTTTGTATAGATGATATGTGAACGGTTCTCGGGAGAATTAAGACCCTATGAATGTAACGCTGCAGGAGTGATTACAGATAGGTGCCATCACATATGTGACTAATGTAAATTGTATCTGCTGAAAATGGAGATGGCCGTTGTTGATA
This sequence comes from Lepisma saccharinum, assembly GCA_022664845.1. NCBI lineage: Eukaryota > Metazoa > Arthropoda > Insecta > Zygentoma > Lepismatidae > Lepisma > Lepisma saccharinum. The sequence continues at coordinate 16,902 of JAGDQP010041010.1, read as the reverse complement.
TTGTTACCCATTATTACATGTCCTTATATACTCTTGACGGACACTGAATGTTCTCGACAGCTTGCTATTTGGATTAACTTTAGATACTACCCAGGCTACCGGTATCTTTTATTAATAGTTGGTTATCTTGGAATATGTTTAATGCGGGCTAAGCACACCTTCTTAGTGGTAAGATTGCGAACCCAAGTATACAAAATAATTTATAACAGGACATATTTTGTTTCAGTATTTAAGTAATAACCTCCAATGTTTGTTCCCATAGTTTTGAGCCACCATATCGATATATCCTTTTATAGCAAAGTTACTGTCGATTTTGCTTTCCACCCTCTGAAAACAAACGTTGAACGCCACTAGCTCGTACCAAGAGCTTAAATTCAATATCGCGGATAGGAATTTTCGACAAAGTAGCTTCACAATTAACATTGCTTAAGTACATACGTTTACGATGGCAACTGCATTAGTGTATTAATTTGCTCCAACAAAGATCTGTCATCACAAGAGTAACACCCATACGACATAAAGTTCAGTTTTAAATTCTATTTATGGCCATTAGGCAACTTTACCTAAGTCCAATGATGCCTGTTTACAATGGTTTATATTTTACATTTCGATTCGCCCATCGCTGTTACCTTCCTTTTTATTACTAATGAAATCGCACCATTGGCTAACGCATAACGGAGTCACACTTTGGTAAGAAATTGACATCGTGACACGATCTGTAAGAAACCGGACTTCAGATTGGAAGACGAACACCGCTCGGAAATAAAACATTCCAGATCTACAACAACGTTTGTGCCTTCACACTACGAAAAATACCATCTCTTGCCGAAACAAAGATTGGATATATTTTTGAACGCTACCGCAATCATTACACGTTACCACTTGGTAAGCTGGTTTAATATTTTGTGAAAGGTGTAGAGAACTGGTCCTCTCTATGTATTACTGATTTCATGTTAGGAAAGTTAGGTTCGATGTCAAAAATAGTCAAACAAAATTACTACTTACGTAAGGAATGCTATTTATTCCCATCAGCACCCTTGTTCATGATAAAAACGAAACGTTGTTAACGCAATAGTACAGTTCTGTACACTCTTGCCCATATTTGTAAAGTATTTACTTTGGTGAAAACTTCCAAGTCTGGCATGAAACTTTTATTATTGTCCGAAGGCTTTTAACAGCGTGTTGCAACTTTTCTTGTATATAACACTACATAGTGCATACTTATACCAAAAATCTCCGTACATCTACAAGGGTCTTTAGTTAAGACCACAGCTCTTCTTTTGGCGTCGAAATCGGAAACAAGTTATAATTATAAGTAGCACAATCTCCTAAAAAAAAAAAACCTCTGGATACGTGTACTGTTACGTAATGCTTTAGCAGTTAATTTATATAACCATGAATTACTGTAGAAATTACAGTTTTCCAATTACGTGAATTTGGAATTTTCCGGGGAAAATCCTTTTTCACACATTATAACACTTTAGCAATCTTCTATTTGCCTGATAATTACAGAAATTCTATCCTTCATTATACACCGTAGAATGTCTATTTACTTCATTTAAGTTCTACAATCAACGTTATTGCAAGACGCATGATAACGTCACCTTTCTTCAGAACTGTCGCACCTAACTCTTATATTGTCAACGGACCGATTTATGCAATATAACATTTAGACCCTACCAGTAGTTTCTCAATGCTGAACATCTCATTTCTATAAGATGACCATCCGTATTTTAATTAAGCATTCTTAAGAACCCACTTGTAGGACAGCCTTAAAGCATCGACAGGGTAATTCTTATCATAGTTAAATACAATCAAAACGTTTACCTGTATACAAAATTTATTTCTTTTACAAGCTTTTTTCCAATATTCTGGTAGGAAAATATTTTTCATTAGTATTAAACCACCTTCTGCTTACAACATGAAACAATATACAAAAATAGGAATTTAGTGCTTGACACTTTAGAATAAGAACAGTCTTATGAGAAGTATCTGAAAGTAAAATTCTTATTGCAACTATTAAACAAAAACTTATCTCGACATCAACTGTACACAAAAACTGCATCATAATCCATAGTATTTACATGATTACAGTCAACTTGAAAATCTGTGTGTTGGTGACAGAAAAAATACATCTCATTACATTCCTGAAGTACAACCAGAATTTATTGTCTCAACTTTTGTATTAAATTCCCTTGGCCTTGTGTTACTTATGGAACAAGCTATAGTAAGTAAAATAGGCGCTGGGATAATTTGAAAACAGACATAAGAAAAGTTTCAATGTGAATTACTATTTGTAAAAAAGGCTAACATTGTACGAAACACTGGCTATTTCCCTTGAAGTAAATGATATATACCAAAATGATTTTCAGCCTCGATGCTTGTAAGGTTTGACACATCAGACTAGCGTTCCAATAGTGTTTGCAGAACACAGTATTAATGAAAAAATACGAAGTTATTTCTCAGGTGTGCTTTGACAGTGACTTAAAATGCAGCTAATTACATCTAATCGTCCTGTACTAAAAATAAAATAGCCGTAGAGGTCTCAGTACTCACGGACCCCTTTTTAAAGATATTTTAAAATAACAGTCAAATGACAAGTAACAATAATATTTTGGAAAACGACCCCTATAATGCTTCAGAACTAGATCTCAATTTCAATGTTTTTATTTTCGATGAGAAATTGGAAACACCTGGGTTATGACGTCATACTTTCGGGCTTTCAATTTCTCGCCTAAATGAAAGCGTTTCAAACTCTGACGTATTGATTCATTTCATGAGTGTCAATGAGTATTATCGACGTCGTTTTCCCAAATTTCGGTGCTGTTGTTCATATCTCCGGTAATTTTAAAGGTATCTAAAGATGAGGACGACTCCTAAGGACTCTTTAATTTTAAACTTTACAATTACATTTTACAGGAAAAGAAATAAGGATTATTCTAGGCTTCATCATTCTGTTACGTGATAATCACTTCAGAATTATGCAAACTGAAAGATATCATTACTGTACCCAAAAGCATAATATTAAAATGTAAACTAATTTATTTCGTTTAATTTAACTAATCTTTTTAGCCCTTTCGATGTTTATTTTGGCATAAATCAGAATATAAATTGTGAACTATATTGTTTAATTTAATAACCGAAATCAACGAAATAACAAATTTACACCCATTAAACATAATAAACTGTGCATTATTGTACTTACTTTCAATATTTGAGCCGTAAAAATACTATTCATGCGATTTTCATTGGCAGACCATTATTTATTTCGGAAGCACGAGTACGCGGTACATTTACTAGTTAATGAAGATAAGAAAATAGTTAGTTGCATTAATAATCAGTTAAAAGCCATTTAATCACAGCAAGTAGTACATTCACTTTTATATGTGCAAGTCAAATTTTACAATAATATTTCACTCATTATCAACATCTTAGCATGAAGGACGACTTTATCCTGACCGTTCAGTCCCCTCTTTTTTGATTTCTTGTGGCCCAGTTCACATTGATATAATGTTGCGCGCTACCATGCTCATATTGCAAAGCTTACAACTTCTTTACTAATATGCAAATTTATGGTTTGATATGCCTAATTTTATCAAGATGTAAATTCAATAACCAAAGAATGCCAAATTATATTCCTTTCTTCATAAAATCTCCTTAGTTCTGAACCTTTTATAGTCAAAACACAATAATATAAACAAATGGACATTTAACAGTAAGTATTAAGCGCAAAAGGTTACGTAATCAAAAAAATGATATGTGAATTCAACCTCTGCTGCGTCGAAGTTTTCCAGGGTTTCCCTTAATTTCACCAGGCAAATACCAGGATGATAAGTAAGTAAGGCCCTGGCCGATGCCTTCCTCTACCTAACCCATCCCAGTCTCAGTCAGATGCCAGAAGACCTTAAACAAATTCAAATTCAGCTCTGTTGCGTCAGCGTAAAGTAAAAACTACGAAAATCTAAATCTTGATGTTTCTGACCTAAACAGAACCTTTGTCAAACCCAAAAGAGACAGAGAGAGAGAGAAAAAAAGCACCTCAAAGGAAAGATAAAAAAGAAAGAGGCCTATTACCTAAATCTTGATCATTCTTTTTGTTTCAGTAAACAAGGACTGATCTTTAGGTATTAAATAAATTTCTCTCTTTTTTGTTCCTTTACTCTCATTTTTTGCGTTTTTAGTTTTGACAAAGGTTCTGGTTAGAACAGAAATATGACAGATGCCACGCAGGCTGAGTTCACGTTAAGTAAACTTTTTAGATAGAAATACAATTAGAATTAGTTTACATAAAGACATCGCAATATTACCTGTGATTTTCACATTGTAAGGAATTTTTACTGTAATAGTATAGCTATCAAAGTTCTGAAAGTAACAAACTTATCAGGACAAGCAGAAGTGAAAACACAAAATGATTATTAATCACTTTCAAAAGAGCGTAAGTTCCAACTGACACTTGATACACGCCTGACTGACAGTAACAATAGTTTGGGACATGACAACGTCCTAACATATACACACACAATTCAGATATCAAGAATTTGCACAGACTTTTTTTTATTTATTAATTTTTGTAGAAGTATTAGGATAAATGCAAAACTGAATGGAACTGTAAGATACATGTATAAAGTCTTGATAATAAATGCAGTTATCTGTATCTTTTACTACAGGAGATTATTCCAAGTAACTCTTTGTCTATTGATAGAATCATAAAGACAATAATACAAAAATCCACCACGATACAATTGTACAAGACTTCGTTACCGTGTTACATAGCTCTGCACTTCCAACTTTAATTTCACACGCACACTAATTTATTTAATTATACTGAAATATAATTTAAACAGTGGCCGCTATGAACCTAAGTTCATTTCATATTCGAGGAAGGATGTTCGTAGATAGAAATAACATCCATGGAAAGCCGACAAGCAAATCGAACATGGGCTGAATCCTTCCTAATAGAAACACAAAAGGCTCACCTCGAAGTATTATAAAGATCCGTAAGACAATAAACTTTTACATACAGCTGCGATGATTTGAATGCAAATTTAACATCGAGAAACTAAATATCCGTATTTTACTACCAAACTATGAGAGGGAAAGATTTACATCCGAATTTACTAAGACTGAACTTGCAGGAAACTTGAAAGCAACTTTAATTACACAGCAAAAACATTGTTTGTCTGTCTATTACCAAGGATCGTAATAAAAGTAAGGATTTTTGTTTATTTCCTTACGAAGCGTTCACTGGAAGACAACGACCTAATTGCGTTTGAGTGCGTATATTCTCAAGTTTCCAATTATCATAAAAAGAGATCATAAATAAAGAAAAAAAAATACAACAGAGGAAGAGAAAAAACTTAGTAAATGCAAAAAGAAAAAGTGGATTTATATACTATCGACAGCAATTTGAAGCTGAAATGCTGAGCTGCTACTACCAAGTGATTAAGCTCTGTCGCCTAGGATGCTTTAACGCTAAGAAATGTAAAGTTTACAGCAGTGGTACCCAAACCTTTTCAGATTGCGCTTCTCTGAAGCCAACAACAATTTATCGAGACCTCTGTATGTCACCACTTGAGGACAACAATGGAATATAAAAAGAAAACAATTAGTAATGAAAATCTGAAAACATACGTCAATAAACATATCACCTGTTGGCAATAAAAATAAATAATCTTCCTTGTTATTTTATACGGAAACAGGACTAAAACATTATATCTACATACAATTTGATTAGAGGACTAGGACAGAACGTTGTGCACAAACACCAAGTTGAGACCAGCTGGTTTACACTAGTAAAAGACTCCTAACAGAATTATAAAAGGGTAATCAACAAATTCTAATTCCTATATTAAATGTAACGTCAGGCATGTTATATCATTATTAGTAAATAAAAATTACATTTTCTTGGCATAACTGATGAGTGTTACATGGAGGTCCAACACGTCTTTCAGGAGACAATCCAGACTTAAGCACATTCCTAGTATCCAGAAATTGTGAGTTTAATTTGTGTCTTAAATATCACCCATAAGAATACACGATTTATTATATAGATCTGAAGAACAGTATTGTTTCCTTCCTACCTTACATGCATACAAAATATAAATTAAGATTTAAAACTTGGAAAGGTAAATTGTACATGCTAATGCATAGTTCATGCTTGTTTAAAACAATTTCTACAATAAAATGACTTCATTTGATGCGATACACATTGCGACAAAATTTCATGATAAGAAGTATTTACCCTGAAGTATTTCTGGACGAATTAATAAATATTTCTAATGTACACTACAAAAGATCGTTCCCACATTTCATCTTTATGTTTGAATTCCTTGCTGTAATGTATTAAAAGAAAATGTCGCTCTTGTAGCATCCAATACTGGAAGAGGTATGATACTGATACTGCTTTATCAGAAAGCAGCTAAGATGTAGTGCAGCAACACAATGAATGTACAACCAGATTATCAAAGACGGCCGCAAAGAGTTACTTGAAATATTTTTTTTTTTTTTTGTGCAATTTATATTCATTTCCTTGGTACACACTTTCAAGGGGTACACACAGTACACAGATGAAATTTAACATATACATATAAAAAGCAACTTACAACACATTTCTTCAGTGAAGATATGAAACTATTCTGTAGTAAAATTCCATTAATATGGAAGATATATATATGAATACAAAAAAAGATATCTAAAAAGCTAAACTTTAAAAAATACATTGCTATGAAATACAGTAGAACCTACTATAGGGAAGTATTTTATTTCGTGCTCTTGAAACCTATAAAAAAAAGTACGAGTAGATAATAGAATCTTTTGTACAATGTATAAAACCACACCATCTTCCCATACGCACTGAAGGTAAATATAATATATATTAATCTCGTGAGAGTAAGGCACATGAAGAGAATTATTGCTTGTTCTTCATCTTCTTGAATCTTTTTTTTAGTCCTTCAAATTAATTTCTTCAAACTGAATCGATTTATGATTTGAGGTAACGGAATTTAGTGTTTGAGATTTTTCTCCATCAGGTTTCATTGTTTGCATTTCTACTTGGTCCTTATTGTCCTTCTTTTTGGATATGCGCCTATGTCTCTGCCTCAGGGCATACAAATCAGGATAAATACTTCGTAGTACAAAAATAATCCCCAACACATTCTTCATTAAGAATATAGAGGTAGGATCGTTGTAGTTAACCCATAAGTAAATACGAATCCATAAATATGGAATATCGATAAGGCACAGGTGAAGAAGATTATATAGAACCGTTAACGGTAGAGGAAACTCTACTGTTGCAAAGTCAGATAGACTCAGTTTATACAGAGCAAGAGTGGGTAACAGGAAATGAATGGAAGACAGAGTTATCACAGCGTTTTCTAGAGTAAACGTTAAAACTTGTCGAGTTTCATTAACAAATAATAGGCTTAACAACGAGACGGTGTCCAGTATCTCGATGCCAGTCTTCGAACAAATTGACGTGATGTACACAAAACGAGACGAATCTCGTTCTGCATAATTGTGCCCTTCAACCAGCAACAGGAAAATGATTCCTGATAATGCAATGGTTATTTTAAGCAACTGAGGACCAAAAGTTTCGTCTTCTTTAAGCTGGTCTGGAATTTCTGATTTAAAAATAATAATTATTTTTCCAAGCAATATACAACTATAGAAAAGCCAAGAAATATAACTTAGAGGTAATATACCAAGTTTTGATGTAGGATAGTTTTTAATAATTTTCTTAGGAGACAGCTGGAAATCATTAACAGTTGCCTCTGCTATCTTTTGCTTCCGAAAATATTTGTACGAAATCCATAATGTTCCTGCGAAAGCAAATAAACAAACAAAGTCTGCTATAAACCAAAAGTATGCATTAACAGAACTTCGGTAATGAGAAATCATATAATAGTTCATAATAGTTCCTTGGAGTATCAGCACAGACAACAATATGGCAGCATCCAGCATATGAACAATTCTTCGCCGTAGCCAATGACATTCTTCGTGGGAAGCAACAAGTGCACGACACATCCTGCTGGTTGATAATCGACCGGCATTAACAAAATCAAGCTTCCTGTATAAAGAAGAAAAAAACATGTATAGAGTTGCGTAAGTTTCACACTACAGAGACGACCTGGTAGTCGTGAGGTTTGGGGCTATAAGCCAGCGACTCGAAGGTCCCGGTTTCGAATCCCGGCTGCAGCATGGATCCTTGTGGATTTTAGAGACTCCAAACGCACCAAAGTCATTAGTTACTAAAAATAGCCCCAAAATACATTTTTAAGACTACAAAATAAAATATAGTATATTTTCCTTAACTTATATAAAGTTTTCGTTTTTTGTTTTTTGTTTTTTTAGCTTACCCACACACAGAAAAAGAGTACGAAATGCACAATGCACATATGAAAAAAAGATTAAAATAATCTTAATTTTCACAAAAGTTTCTCGGAGTAAGATGGACAGATTTAGGATGACAGTGAAACACACTAACTGTGTCGATAACACTTTATATTTTGGGGTCATTTTAGTATCTAATGACTTCGACCTTTCCAGATTCTATAGCCCGTTAAATTTTTTAATGCACAAACATCCATGTCCCAGCTAAAATTCGAACCCAGAAATCTGCTGCATGTTAGCTTAGCACCTCAAACCACAAGACCACCGTGGTACGCATATTAACATTATTAAAACTAAGTACAATGTATCTATTTTCGTGGGAAAACAGTGTTCCTAAATCACAACACTAGGAATATAAATCCTTTCAATCTCTTTATACTATTTTGTCACTTAAATATTCACTACTTATTTGACCCAACCCCTTTCCCTTGCTCTCAACTATTCGTGAACATTCCTTACCGAGCAAAAGCTTGTTATACATTTGTCTTTGTATGTGAAATTTGATTCTACTTAACTTCATTGTACTCGTTACCCCCTTTCATACATTTGCATTGCCATGAATTAAACTGCTCCCCGATTCATAAACTAATAATTACTGTTTCAGACACACGTACATAGAGAAATATTTTATATTTCCAAGCCAAACTCAAGCTCACGTAAAATGAAGAGAAGGAACAGTCACATGTTTCATAAAAATCATAAAAGCACTGCTGCGCCTCCCTCCCCCCTCCTCCTTTAAAGAAACAAAACCGTCGAAAGCACCAGTGAAACGAAATACAAACTGCAAAGTACGTTCAATTTCTAAAGTTCTATTCGTTTGTAGGGATGTACCGATATATCGGTATCGGTGATATCGGCCACTTTTCGGAGTATCGGTATCGGCAAATGGACACCGATACATTTTCCGAATAGTTTTTAATTTGTTTAATATTAACAACAGTGACACTCATCTTTCATGGGTCTCTTTAGACTTAAAATTCGTCTAAATGATTATCGATTTCTTTATGCATGTGTACGCCTTTGATTTGCACTACTCAAATGATATTTTTAGTCTGTCCATGCCAAAATAGTAGCTCATGGTAGAAAGAAGTAGTAGTAACTGAAGGAAAGCCAAAGGTAACTTCAGTCAGGAAGGCACACCCGGGATTCGAATATCGGATCTCAAACGGGTCAGAGGTTTCGATCAAGAACGAAATGCTTTGCAAGTGAACCACTCTACGCTCACTTTGTCAGTATTTTCCCTTTAGCCTTTACTTACATATTAGAAAAGGTAACGGTGTTCCGTGTACAATGCGCACGCGCCGGGAACGACGCATGGGGGACTCCACATATTCTCGACCTATGGCATAAGGTGAAGTGGGTGGTCACTGGTCAGTCCCACGCTCAGCCGCCTTTATCTCCCAAAGTGCCGAGGAGTACAAAGAACAGTTCGGTATTCAATTTGATTGTAGGCTCAGTGCACCTCAGAGCGCCAGAGAAGAGAAAACTGAAGAATTAGAACCCGAGCCGCCCGTTTCGTAGTAACTTCAAGTAAAAATAAAGTGAAATTAACCAATAAAAAAAAAACAACATTAGAGACTTTTATCAGTTATCACGGTTTTGTTCCTTTTAACAATCCACCATGTGAATTGTATAAAGGACTGAAGAAAGTTGGACGCGTTTAGAGGAAATATTATTTATTATTTTGTCCGAAATATATTTTCTGTGTCTAACGTAATATGAAATTCTGCTTTATATTTTTATATGTGAAATTTTGGCCTTATATCTAATATACGTAAAGTCCCTTGCCATCCTGTGTATCTTTGAAATGACTGCAAATATGAGCAAACGCAAAAACACGTCCTTCATTATTTTGAGGGGCTTCAATTTTGAGCTATAAAAGTTCCACCCCAGACCCTCAAATAGGGGTACGGGGGAGTCAACTTGCAAATTTCAAAATGGCAAAGGGGTCGAGTAATATATCGTTTGAAAGGTCTCGACAAAAGAAATCTTTTGCCGAAAGTTTCAGGTCGCTATGTTGACCCCATCCAAAATGGCGGCAGTCACATTTCGTGTCCATAAAGTCCGTTGCCACCCCGTATATCTTCGAAAAGATTGCGAATATGAGCAAACGCAAAAACACGTCCTTCATCATTTTGAGGGGCTTGAATTTTGAGCTATAAAAGTTCCACTCCGTGTCCCCTAGGAGGAGTAAACGGAGGTCAGCGTCTACGTGAAAATGTCAAATGACAAAAGTGGTCGAGTGATACCTAGTGTCAACGGGTTTGATACAAGAAATAATTTGGGGAACCTTAAAATTTCAAATTGTTCCATATTCCAAATGGTAGTAAGATGAAAGTTCTAAAACGAAACTTCTATTCTTCACTAAGACAGCAAGAGGTCTAGAAGTTACTCTTCACAGCAAAATCTGTGTCTAACAACTGTTGTCATGGTTCTTTTCGTAGTTCTAACATACCCAAAAGTAAGCTGCTACGTTAGTCCTATAGTTTTGTAATGCTAGGAACATTTCGAAACATTTTCTTTTTCTTTAATTTTCTTTATCAGAGTTTGCTGATGAACGTAAATTGTCAATGTTGTGAAGAGGTTCCAAATTGCTGACAATGAGTTTTCCAGCGTGTTCCTACGTACATATGCCTTAACCACTAAATAGTGTCTTTCCAGTTACACTTTGCTGATTAAAGTTTCGGAGATACACGCGTTGAAGTTATTTATTTATAGGCTGAATATGTAGAAACTATTTAGTGGTTAAGGTATATGTATGTAGGAACACGCTGGAAAACTCATTGTCAGCAATTTGGAACCTCTTCACAACATTGACAATTTACATCCATCAGCAAACTCTCATAAAGAAAATTAAAGAAAAAGAAAATGTTTCGGAATGTTCCTAGCATTCCAAAACTATGGGACTAGCATAGCGGCTTACTTGTGGGTATGTTAGAACTTCGAAAAGAATCATGAAAACAACAGTTAGATACAGATTTCGCTGTGAAGAGTAACTTCTAGACCTCTTGCTGTCTAAATGAAGAATAGAAGTTTCGTTTTAGAACTTTCATCTTACTGCCATTTGGAATATGGAACAATTTTAAGATTTCCCCAAATTGTTTCTTGTATCAAACCCGTTGACACTAGGTATCACTCGACCGCTTTTGTCATTTGGCAATTTTACGTAGACCCTGACCTCCGTTTACTCCTCCTAGGGGACACGGAGTGGATCTTTTTATAGCTAATAATGTTAGCCCTTTAAAATAATGAAGGACGTGTTTTTGCGTTTTCTTATATTCCCAGTTGTTTTCAAGATACACATGGTGGCAACGGACTTTATGGACACGAAATGTGACTGCCGCCATTTTGGATGGGTCAACATAGCGACTTGAAACTTTCGGCAAAATATTTCTTTTGTCGAGACCTTTGAAACGATATATTACTCGATCCCCTTTGCCATTTGAAATTTTCAAGTTGACCCCCCGTACCCCTATTTGGGAGGTCTGGGGTGGAACTTTTATAGCTCAAAATTCAAGTCTCTCAAAATAATGAAGGACGTGTTTTTGCGTTTGCTCACATTCGCAGTCGTTTCGAAGATACACGGGGTGGCAACGGACTTTATGGACACCGTGTATATTATTACAATGCTGATAAATTAATTATTTTGAAAAAGTCTTATAATATATAGGAAATGTGTCCAAAAGTATCGGTATCGGCAGTATCGGTGGAAAAGTGGTATCGGTACATCCCTATTCGTTTGATAAATATTCAATGAATAAACACAAATTTGAATCTAAAATTGCGTTGCGCATGATGACTGGAGATCATGTTGGATAACGGACGTAATTTTTTAAGCATAAGAGTTAAATTTCAAAGAAACGAAATAAATATTTTTTGGTCCACATGTCTGTGGACACTAGATCTGCGGTAAGTGAAACCTACTTTTGTGATAAACATTACACTGCATCACTGTTGGAAAAGAAACAACACTTCGGTAGTCAGGTTTAGATAAACTTCTTTGAATTTATATAGAGAAAAAAAGAATGACTTCCGAAACAGTTTAGAGCTCGATACGAATAAATTATCCGTGCGTACAACACAAAACCATTTGTAGCAGTAAGAATCCTTACACATTACTACCCCGTTTGAATTATGTGCAGGTATACAGTTACATAAACGTATTTTTAAATTTTCAAACATGTTCTGAGCAATACTGTGAATTAAGTATTAAAAAATCCCTTTCGGTAGGCCTACAGGCTGAGGTATACGCTTTATTTCGCTTGGAGCGCTGCCCCCAGACCCCCGTAGGGGCGCCCCCAACTTCAGTGCTTTTGAGAGGATGCGCCTCCTTTATCTTAACCAAAATCTCACTGCAGCACTACACCACCATGGTATTCATCTGCACCCTCCCACGGGGGCTGCGCCCCCAAAAAGAAGGTTTGCCCCATTTATTGTAACCTACTCTTGGTCATACACCTTCAAAGAAAATTTCGTTCCTCTACCTTCAATGATTTGGAAATTGGGTTTTTGGGGCGGCCATTTTGGATCCAAGCTGACGACTTTGAAAGTTTTCTTATATTGTCGTGACCTACTTGTGATAGTACAACTTCAAGTAAAATTTCATTTATCCAACTCAAACGGTGTGCAAAATGGGATTTTGGGCGGCCATTTTGGATCCAAGATGGCGACTTTTCCCAAATGTAGTATTTCCCTAAACTACTCGTCATAATGCACCTTTATGCCAAATTTCGTATCTCTAGCTCAAACGGTGTGGAAAATGTTTTTAGGTCCGCCATTTTGGATCCAAGATGGCGTCTTTGGATACATCATGTAATATTTTAGTAACATACAAATGATAATGTATAGTGTTACCAAATTTGATATTTCTAGCTGCAGTCGTTTAGGCTGTGTATTCTATACAATAATGGGTTCGGCGGCCATTTTGAATCCAAGATGGCGACTTTTTCAACATTTCGTAATATTTTCTTGAACTACTAGTGACAATACACCTTTATGTCAAATTTCGTATCTCTAGCTCAAACGATATGGAAAATAGATTTCTTACTTCCGCCATTTTGGATTTAAGATGGCGTCTTTGAACTCATTAGGTAACATTTTCGTAATCAAAAAGTGATGTTGTACCTTTATGCCAAATTTGATTTCAATAGACCCAGCGGTTTAGGCTGTGTATTCTATACAACAATGGGTTCGGCGGCCATTTTGGATCGAAGATGGCGACCGATTTTGCTCATTAACGATCTTAACCGAGCTATTAAGCTTAGAAACAACATATAAAAATTTGGTTCAAATATCTTCAAAATTATGGCCGCTAGCGTGTTAATATATAAATATATACTTTCATATCGTACCGATCTCAATAGGTATATTTTTCTTCGAAATCTACCTAAAAAAGCGATTATTACGACGAAATCGTTCTTCTTAACGAATGAGGAAAAATACGTATTCCCATTTACCAAATAAGAACTATTACTGCCACGCTCTCGTTTCACGAAAAATAAAGATGAACAGAACAGGGTTAATCGTTTCAAGGAACTTTTCGAATACTCCACAACACACACTGAAAAAGACCATATGTGTGGCAAAACACATATATATTCATAGTGAACGGCCGCGTGAGAACAGTTGACAAGTAAAACACATTTGAAAAGTAGGAGATTAGCGGTAGTCTGACAATTTCATGCTGACAAGAAAACAAGGCTTTGGGAACAGTATACCACAAGAAAGGGTTGAGTATTTGTAACTCCTTACAAGTTACAGCAAATGAAAGCGGCCATTCCTGTTTATCGGCACGCAAGAATCACCTTCTTCGATTTTTATGCCTTTTAATCAAAATAGTGGGAGTCGTCGTAGCTCAGGCGTGTCTGATTATGAATAGGGTGGTTCAGGTTCAAATATCGGCAAGAATAATTTGTTTTTGTATATTTCATGTGTGTGGTCATTCAGATGGTTCGTTAAAATATCTAAAAAAAAAAAAAAAAAAAAAAAAACTTTCTTAAACTCGGGAAAACGATTCCGATGTGGGGACCTAGCACATGAGATAACTATTTCATATTCATATGATATTCCATTTCATATTCAGCTTTAAAATATCATCATACAGGTTTAACTCATAAGGTCGCTAGAAAAAAAGGACGATCATCAAGATAAAGGAATTTTTGAATACTTGCATCCGATACGTGTTGCTACAAGCAATAAATACGAGTCAGCTTTTGAGTTTTGAAAACTCTTTCATTCATGAATAAAGATGCCGCCAAACCTGAGATGATATCCTTTTAGTTTTCCCAGACAAGAAAGGACTACTGTATCGGCTGATGTTTCATAAGTTAGCTATAAGCAGCGCCAGACTCCTCCGCGGTCCTATGCATTCAAAATGGTATTACTCACTTTTCTCTCTTGATCACTGAACATAGAGGGTGTAACAGTATGTCAGCTAGGTGTATTTAGAGAGAGACTTTGTATAAAAGAACGCTCACAATACACAACAGCATTGTTTCACTCTTGCTTTCAGAAGCTCATCAGTACTCTGACAAAACTATTGTTAAAAAAATTAAGTAAATTTTAAGTCATTAGGTAGTGTGGTTCTACTACAGATGCTTCCATATGCTGAAAATATGGAAGTGCTGGAAATCAAGATCAATGAATATGAAACTTTAGCCTAGAAATTTGGTTAAAAACGAATGAGTATTGGAGACAAGAGCAATGTTTAAATCTCCATCATTTAGTGACAGGCAAGAATATTTTATCGAGACCCGTGCAGTCAATCAGCTTAAAGTCCTGCCTAAGGTTAGCCAAGGTGTCCGTCAATTTCATCACTCGAACGTTGGTACGCTACCAAGACCAATACCCTGGTCGCTATATTTCCCTTTCTTTCTCTCCCGGACAAAAGCACCATTAAAAGGAAGATGAGCTATAGTCATAGATGCTATGAAGCCTAGACATGTAAAATTTAAACGAATGTGGCAAACGATCTAGAAATTCTACTTAATATATGGAATACAAAGATGTGGCATTGAAGGAAGTCTAGAAGATGAAAAACAGGAGTTTCAAGCTGAGCCTATTATCACTATAAGCGCAAGGTTTAGCAAACACATAGACAGGATTGACACTTGCTATCTGAAGAATGCGTAATCACTACAATTAATTAGCTATTAATTCTAAAATATTAATATAAATCTTTACAAGTGTAATCAAATCAACAAAGGTTATATCGGATCTATAAAACTCAAATCAGAATCACTTATTTTTCAATAGGCTTCTAATCAATATTTGAAGGGGAATGAAAGAACTAAAATACCAAGCTAACGTTTTATTTTCCAGCATTTAATTTTGCCTCAGTTTTGGTAGTGAATATGATCTTTTCTTTTTTGTTTCCTTCCTTCATAATTTTATCCTTTCTATTATGTACCTAATTTCCCCGATAGGAAACTAAGTTGCCACACATCGAAACGTTGCACAGTGATCCAGAATGCCAAAACTTACTTTATGACTTACAGAACTCGCAGGTTCATCACCGCAGTAACAAACGTTCTCCATAGGATTCCATCCTGAGCAAGATCAAGCCAATTTTAATCACAAACAGCTACTTCTCGAACATCCCTTCTAATATTATCCCTAACGTCGACTCGGTCTTCCCAACGGTCTCTTTCCCCTCCGATTTACCAACTACGATGGAATATAATCTTAGTTTCTTCCCCATCCGAGCTTCATGGCCTGCCCACTTTAGTCGTCACGATTTCATTATTCTTACAACATCGGGTGAGTCATAATGTTCGTGAAGTTCTTCCTTATGCAGTCTCCTCCATTCCCTGTTACCGCCCATACAATTCATTTTATCTTATCCTCCATTCCCCAGTCATCTCGTCTTGTTTCGGCCCGTATATCTTTCTCAAGACCTTATTTTCAAACACTCGTAATTTATGTTCATCTGCTAGTACTCGAACTTTCGCAACCTTAAAATATTTCCAGCAGAATAACCGTTCTGTATATTTTCAATTTCAACTTCCTTGATATTAATCGCGAGGTTAGAAGTTTCTGGACTGAATAGAAACATGCGTTTCCCGATACTAAGCGATTTTTATTTCTTCTGTGACCTCATTTTTGCTTGTTACGTATGTTCCCAAGTATTTAAATTTGTTTACTTTCTCTATGTACTCATTCTTAATTCTAAGGTATCTATTTCCTTCATTATCAGCGTTTCGGCTTGTTATTATCTATTTTGTTTTCTCTATGTTTACCTGTAGACCTACTAAGACATCGGTGTTACTTTGTAGTGCATCTACTATCGTCCCATATTAAATCTACATCTTCCCGCGTTTACGAACAGTTGATTGAAGTCATTCACTATTAGTCCCTTTTCGTCCTCTTTTATTTTCTGAATCGCATATTCTAACGCTAATAGTGACAAAGCATATCACCTTGTTTCAATCCGTAGCGAATCTCAAAACTATCTGACATATTATTACCTATTCGTACTCTTCTTATGGGGTCGCTGAGGCACATCCTCACTAGTCC
>JAGDQP010041009.1:0-11760 GCA_022664845.1 Lepisma saccharinum | reverse complement strand
TCAAAATAACTAAAATGGCGTATGAGTGATAGAAAAAAAAATGTTGGCTGTCTTTCTTGCAGCTAAAACATGTACTTGTACAGGAAGTAAAGAAATTCTTATATTAACTTGTAGCTAGATTAACATGTGTACATTGTTTAGTTACAATATGGCTAAATTGTCAACACTAAGTATATCTGCAGACCATCCTGAATATTTCAAAGAAAAACCAAAAGAAATTGAACTACACACATCCACCTTCTAGAGTATCAACAGTATTGATCTGTTTACATGGTTCTATTATGTAAGTTTGAATAATAAAAGATCTATGAACCGTGATTTATTTGATAATCGTTTTATGTAGCTATTTGTCGTTCGACTTTTTCTTTCTTTCTGCAGTGTTCGGAGGAATGCGGAACGGGAGTTCAAACTCGCAAGGTTCACTGCTCCGGAGGTCGTGGTTCAGAATCCAGCTGTAATTCAGCTGCAAGACCTGAAACTAGTCGTGCTTGCTCCAGCGACAAACAGTGCAGTGGCAAATGGTTTACTGGACCTTGGGGTCAGGTAACTTAATATAATTCCAGTTTTGGTGATTCTTTTTCTATACTGTTTATACAGGGTGATTCCAAAACTCTCGTCAGAAAGAGAAATGGTGTATTCTAAAAGTCAAACCTAATTTCGAAGGAAGTCTTAGTAAATATATTATAAAAATGAACTTAGTTTGCCAGAAAGTCGATCATGAAGCTTATAGAAGTGAAGCAGTTGTATATGAATTGCGTTTATTTAAATTTAAATTTTCTCCGTTTTCTTCTTTGTTGTTCATTACGTTGGCTGTAATTAACTTTCAGTTCATGAAATAATATTTGAAATTAACTTTCAAGACTCGGGTTGTAATTTGTGCAACTCATTAAACTCTAAGTTCGTAAATCTTTATTTGTCAATCTTTCTTATCCCCAATACTTATATAATTGCTAGATAGCATGGTTTTACGATAAACTCGCAACAGAACCAAAGGAACGGTGGTTTAAAATAAGTTTTAGATAAGCCAACATATTTATATATGGAACAAGTTTTGTAAAAAAAATAAATAAAGGGAAAGTTAGAATACTCACAGTTTTAAAAGAAATTGAACATCAGCAAATCTTTTTAAAAAGACGAAAACCAGAACTGTATATTTTATATATATATTTCAGTGATTCTTCCAGATACCCCTGTTGATGTGTGTCACCCTCCCAAATTCTCGAGAGCACCCCCCAACCCTAAAATGTTTAAGGTCAAATTTCGATACAAACCGTGCAAAACTGCATTTAAATCCTCCCAAGTTTCACTTTACCCCCCCCCCCACAAACCGAAATCCTGGCAGAATCCGTGATATATTGTTTTGAGAAAGTGATTATTCGTTGTTTTTTTCAAAATCCTGTTCTTGTTTCTTTGCTCAGGAGTAAGTTTTTTTTTTCTCTTTTCGCCGGGGGGAGGAGTTCAAAACTCAAATTTTGCTTATTGTTTAGAACAAGGCTCTTCGTTTTAATTGTTCAAAATCCGGCTTCTGGTTTCTTTAAGAACAAAATAAATAAACTGGGGCTGAGAATCGTAGTACTACACCCTAAAAACTGTACCTCTGAATTGGGAGTACAAAATTCCAATTTCATACTTGGTACAAATTCAAAAGTCAAGTACCATTCCTTTGGGACCTCAAAATTTTAATTTTGTACTCCCAATTTTTAAGAGGTAGTGGAGAACCCAGGGTTGGGTTTAGAGGGGCGGTTCTTTGCTTTCCAGTTCTTGGGAGGGAATAGATTAATAGAAACAAAAACGAAGGTAAAATATGAATCTCTGGGTCCGTCACTGCCTTTGAAAAATAGGGAGTATAATGCACTCTCAATTTTTTATCATCAGTGACAGACACAGGGATTCATTGTTTTACCTTCGTTTTTGTTTCTATTAATCTGTTCCCTCCCTCCCAAGAACTGGTAGGCAAAGAACCGCTCCTCTAAACCCAACTCTGTGTTCACCACTGCCTTTCAAGAATTGGGAATTTTGTACTCCCAATTCAGAGGTACAGTTTTTAGGAAAGTCTGTTTAAAAATTGGATTTATCGAATCTCAACATTTTCTTCGTGCATAGGATAAAGTACGAGAAACAAACTGCATACCCCACTTCAGTTGAAAATTGTGTACCTTAGATAAGTTATGTCCTTTAAAAAAATATTTATCTGTAATCACTTAGACCTACTCAGCCCAAAATAACAAAAGTCTACATTTCCACTGAAAAGCAATGTTTTTTTAATCAAAAACAGAAATCTTGTTTATGAACTGGAACTGAACTTTGATTTTGAAAAACAAAACAGCAGAAAATCGAATTTTGAAAACTGAATTTCGAAGAATCAAAGAAAAAGATCGATTTAGGAAAAGGAAAAACTAGTTTTAACAAAACATAATGTTTAGATGAAAAACAGAAAAATGGATTTTTGTCAAAAGAGAAAAAATATAGTTTTTTAAGAAAGGGAAAATTTGCACATTTTTGATTGCGTAGTTTGTCAAAAGAGAGCAGGTCGCTGCAATTGACTAAGGGACAGAAATTAGGAACCATAATTCAATTTTTTGTTCACCCTGGATTTTTGATTTGTCTTAAAAGATTGAGTTCTTTGTTGTTCATTTTAAACGTTTATAACATTTTCGTTTCTTTCAGTGTTCTGTGACGTGTGGATTAGGGCGTCAAACGCGAGATGTGGTCTGTGTAACATTTCTTAGAGGCCAATACAGAGTAGCTCTGGATATGAACTGTCCAAATTCTCTTAAGCCAGAGACTGAGAGAGCGTGTAATTTGAGGCCTTGTGGACCCGAATGGTACACGACAGAGTGGTCACAGGTAATGTATAATATTTAGCCTAATTTATTTATCTGTTTCTTTCAACTTTTGATTTTGCAATTACAGAAATTCTACGAAATACTATATATGGAAAACGTGACTCAAAATTTGGAATTATACAAAGATAACCAAATTCTATTGAAGATTATATCACTGTTTACTATTGTAAGCACTAAATTCTGTAAATTTGTCACTGAAAAGGGTAGGGAGAGGGGCTCTGAAACAAATTGAGAGTACATCACCTTAAATAATTAGATCGATAATAAAATTTACAGCACTATTTTTCAAATACTATTTACATCAATTTCCATCAGTAACGCAGAAAATATATTCAAGTTCAAAGAAGTTTATTCTCCTACTGACAAGTACCAGGAAGTTTCCTACCATCTCCCTTGCAAGTAACACCCTGACTAAGTGGTATTGCTAAAGTATATTAATATCGAAAGCACTGTAAGAAGCACTATTTCAGTAACCATGTCTGAAACATATACCAAAAAAATTTGCTGCGTGTTTGCATATTGTAGAAATCCATCCGCGAGTTAAAATGGTCAGCACGTACAGGATAGTTTTAATGCCCTGGGAAGAATTTAAAAATTACTAGAATACATGTCAATTTATGAAGTTATTGTTCATCTTTATTTAGTCCTCAAGAAGCACAACATACACGCTTTCCAACGCTGCAGTCCTCATTGAATTTCCTTATGGCCCACCATTGAGTACATAGCGATGACCGCTCATTATGGGTAATATTGACGGTTAGTTGTTGGGAAACCTTCTGGTACGTATGTTCACTGGTAGCCAAAAGGAGCGGTTCTCACTTTGTCAGCGTTTATCTACTGTTATTGTCGGCAAAAGAGCCCAACAAAAGCAGTGGATGATGACAAACTGGCTGACAGCGTACCACCCTAGGACTGACAAAGTTTCGGCGGGAATAATCCTTGCCGATGTTTCACATAATTCTACTGTGACAAGCTTTTTCGATTGTTTTCATATTAGCTTTGTCAGAGAGTTTCTTTCAATGGGAACACGATGCTGTTGTGCTAATTTGCCTTGTGCACACTACAGCATTGTTTTACTTTCACGCAACTTTGGCAAATCATTGGCTTATATACATGAATAAATTATTAGTTTCTGCATGACTTGTGGTAAAATCAACTGTCTTTTCAGCACCAATCAACATCCACGAATAGAATTTATTTGTAATAAGGAAAATATGTACTTGTCAGTATAATTGTTTCTTTCTTTAGGAGTAAAACGCTGTCTTAGTGACATTTGGTTGGTAGCCGAGTTGTCGGTGTCGTCCCTTTGTCGGTGGCCTCCTGGTTTGAGCCCCGGCTGGGACATATTCTTTTAAGAACGAAACGTCTTTAGGCTATGTCTGAAGGATAAATAATAAATTAATAATTTAATATTACGAATAATTACTGAGAAATCTCGCGTAAGATGGAAGGTGACGATAGTAATACCGTGGTGATGGTGACCTCCCGGGAGCTGCATCTGTGTAATATTACGGTATTAGCGGCCGTCGACAAGAGCAGCTGATGACCCGTCACTGTCGCCTTGTCAATTGAAGTGGTACGTCTCTTGAATGATATCAACACTATACGCTTTCGAGTCCTTGAGTCATTTGATACAACTGCTTTGTTGATAGAATTTTTAGTATTGTTAATTGCAGTGGGATCCCTTTTATATTAAGTAGAATAGTTTCTTTGTTCGGTCATAGATTTTGATTCTGTACATGGGTTAACACATTGAGCACGTATTTCTACGACTGTCATATTTGCTCCAACAAAAATTCATAAGCTATTTATCAATTGCGGTAACAAACTTGTGAGGACAATAAATTTATTGGAGATTGTTCCAAAATCAAGAAACAAACCTCAACATATCTTTTGCCATTTATACTGGTAGCATAAATTTCAAAAGTGTCCAGGACTTCATGTTTATTCTGTAAGAGCTAAATTTACTTAGTAATTAGTAATGTTTTACTCAATTTATGAAACGCTTTTCTCTCTTAGTGTTCTAAGTCATGTGGAACTGGAGGTCAAAAAAGAGAAGTGAAATGCTTGGATGAAAATCAACAAGTGTCTTTAGGATGTCGAGACGACCTGAAGCCTCCGATAAGAAGAGCTTGCAGCACCCATGATTGCTCTAATTCAGCAATAGGTAATGATATTTCTTTTAATTGTCTTTGATTATTCTCTCTTCAAACATTAATGTGGTGCATACGAATAAATTATGAAAGAATACTACTTCTAGTTGCTAAAACTAAACTTCAAAACTGCTAAACAAAAAGCTATCGTTAACTTTGTGGCCTGTCCTGAACTCTGGTGATAAGACATTGAAACTAAACTCCATGGAAAAATACTACTAAAGATATGGAGTATCAAAGAATTATAATTTAACTAAAAAAGAGCCTAAACTTCCCAGAGGCCCGTATCGCATGCAATTCCTCAATTATTAAATATTTTAGAAAATATGGTACTTCCAACAGAACTTCAAGTAAAAGATGAATTTAGCGGTATTTGTTTATTCTGTTAGAAGACATTCTGTAATCTTGAAGAGCGTGTTGTTAGTGTTAAGAATTTAACCACTTTGATTTTCCCTCCCAGATTTTTTTTATAACTTGTAGTTTTCGTTCATAAATTGTTCAGGAGTTCATTCTACTATAATTACGGTTACTATATTTTCTCAGTCAAAATTCAGGACAGCTTTTATCGGGCCCTCCTTATTTTTGGACATTATTCCATTTGTAAAAAGAATATTTTCTAATCTACATGCCTATTTAATCTGGTCTTTCATAATTCTTGTCATTTGAAAGCTCTTTTTCTTATTTGGGAATAATAAAATTCTAAATACTTAACTTTTTCTGCATCAGGGAATTTAGTGTTTTATCATTTAGCAAAAGAAAATGACGGAAAATTGTTTGACCAAAAGATGTGTGTTAACAACGGTAATCGCCAAATAAGCGGCAGATATGGATTACTTGTAAAAACCTAAAATAATGGTTTATCAGGTTCTTGACAACGAACGGCATACCTCAAGCTCATTTCATGATTAGCGTTAACACACAGTGTCCAATAAAAAATATTCCACTTGTTTTTTTAACAGTAAAAGACTTTCTCTAGTGATGGACGAACAATAACTTATTACAAGTTTCATTTATCCCACATGAGAAAGTCTACAAAAGTAGCTTTTAAATGACAAGAGTTATCAAAGCCTAAATTAAGTAAATAGTCTTGTAGATTAGAGAACATTTCATGTTCTTTAAAAACGGGATATTATATAGTTTTATATAAACAGATGGTGTAGTATAAAATGACAATAAAAGAAGGTAAAGGTTGCGGCTTTCACTGAAAGACTTTTTTCTCCGTTCTTAATCGTATGAGTGTATTTTCATGTTAAATGAAAAAAAAAAAAAAATAACGACAAAATTGGATCTACGGGTTCTTAATAGTTGTCTTAATTGTTTGACTGACATTTTATTATTTAATATTACAGAGTGTAATAGCATCTTAATATTGAGCTCTGTGAGCTTGAACCAAAGATGGCTAAAGACCATAAATTTAATTCAGATCCAGTGTTATTAACAATAGAGAACTAAAAATAGCTATTACATAACCTAAAATTACTAAATCTTATAGTTACCCTTAAAGAAAGTTAATGCTTTTGTGGCTAGAATTTGTGAGTTTGTAGGATAGAAAGTGGCTAAACTTCTATCCTACAAAGATAAAAAATATTTGTGATAACTGAGTAAAGTTTAACTACAAAATAACTAAACTGGCAACACTGCTTACGAGTAGTTTCAAGTTTCCGACAAATTCAGATAATGTTGAAAGAACAATCCCGGAGCGTTATTATAAAACAGGTGTTACTATGTTGTATAATGATTAATTGCTATCGATATAGCTGAAAAGCTGTCTCCTTTTAAATCTGCAAACTAAAATGTCATAGCAATATATATTTTATGCATTGAACTTGAGGGATCATTATTCAATGCTAGTATCTAAAGGAGGTAAACCTTAGAAACCCTATGGATCTTTAATGATGATGCATGTACCAAACTTGTCCAAAATAGTTTACCATAGTTTAATCATTTTTATCTAATTTTAAAGTTAAGGTTCCCCTTAGTCACCTGTCGGATATTGAAATTTTATCCAGTTTTGATTTGATCGTTTGTAGGAGACGAAGATAAATTTTATAACTTTTGACAAGTTTTGTAGAACCAGGAGTATAGTAGTCAAAGTAGAGTTCTTCGTCTTTGTAGTCAAAGTGTTAACAATGTGAAATCAGCGTGTCTGCTGCTTTTATTTCCAGTGACTTCGACTTGTCATTTTTATTTGTCCAATATTCGCACTTGTTTATATGTTGTTATCTACTAGTGTTTAAATTATTAAGTAATAGTTGTCAGTTTGTAGAAGATAAAACTGTCTAAATTGCAAATAACTGTTTGCTCTATTTCATTACAGATGGGAACAGAGGATCTCACTTAGGAAGTCACTCGCAACCAAAGCCAAAATATGAAGATAAAACTTTGTCTAATGGAGCAGGTGATCAACCACAAACGGTAGAAGAGGAGAGTCACCCTAAAGGTAAGCACATCTAGACAGACGGCCAATTTAACTTTAAGTAATTAAAACTATGCTCCAATGCCATCGTGATTTAAATTAAGAATGGCTTATCACAAATGTGTACTGCATGTCCTTACAGAAGTTCCTTTCTGTTCCTTAATCCTTCCAAAATAGTGTCATATTTGTACTTATAATACAGAACCTGGCCGCTATCGCTCTCATCTTTTACCTGGAAGTTTCTCCAAGGGACATCATCCCTTACTCTTGAGATCTTCTTAAGTTGTTGTTGGAGCAGCCCAGAAATGCAAACTAAATCTATTTTAGCATTGAATTAAATAAAAAAGATATACGTTTTAGAATTTGTTACTGGGTTGATAGGTTGTTGTTGCAAAAAAGTATTTTTCAGTAAAATAAGAAAATGGATATATTTCCTTGGAAACGTTGACTTTGCCCTTAAACCTGACCAACAACATTGAGAACTAAAAATACGAAATGAAACGAAAGCTGTACAGCTATAAGCAATATACACATTCTAAGTGCTAAAACACTATACGTTAACAACAATAGTAGGGAGCATGGCATTTTCATTCTAACCGCGATTTTCTGAGGCATGACAGAACCAACAACGAAATACACGCATAATGATCATCCTGTATGACATTGGCGATGGCGTGTAGGATATTGTACAGCACATTTGATATGTTTTCAGCCTCTCCTAATTACATCTCTCAATTGTTTTCGTATATACAAATTTGTGCAACTGATGCTCCTTTATAAATATTATTTTCTCAGTACAGTTTTCTTTATTATTGAGAGGGTCAACCTTACGCTACACCAAACCAAAAAGATGGGCTTGTTCTAGCAGACGCCTCTACCTTACAGCCATATAAACATTTTGTTTCATGAGTTATCAAGCGCGGTCGCTATTCGATTTATCCGTGTAAAAGAAACAAATTCAAACTCTGATAATTTACCTAGTTTACCAACTGCAGTCAACATGTTCAACTAAGAATCCTCTTTTTAGCATTGAATGTTTCTTCTTGTGCTTTATTATGTATTACACAGTGTATAAATATCTACAGAATTCATAACAAGTGTTGAATATTTGTTGGAACTAATCAGGAGATAAAAATATAAAAATTTAGATGTAAAATAATACCAGATTATAATTCTGTGTCTTGTATTTTAAGAAGAAAACTTTCTGATATAAATTATTATGACAATATATGCTCCATGTTGTATATTTATTATTAAGATAATTTCATGTTTAGTGTTTAGTATAGCTGTGCATAGGCGTTATTTGGTTTAGTAGTTAAGAACTCTTTTAAATGATTTTTCTATGTCATCACATAAACAAATCCTAATGAAACAGGAGAATTAAAAGGAATTCCTCCAATTTTATAACTTATGAATTGGAAATGTACTTGAACCTCACTCTTACTCTTTGCTGTATCTACTTTTCTATATAATTTCCTCCCTTTGCCACAAATTTCCTCCAACGATGACCAAGTTTCTGGAAGAAGTCACTGCTCATTCCCTGCCTTCAATCATTTTCTCACAGCCTTTTCCAATTCTTCATTGTTTAAAAACTGGTGACCCCAAAGGTACCATATATGCTTGTACAACATGCATGCGTTACTGAATTTCAATCGGAGCATCGAATTCAATAGTAAGAAAATTATTCACAAGTTTATTTACCGTACCAATGAGTGCTGACGGACTGAAACAAAAGAAAAGATGTCAAGAAACAAGTGAGCTCTAATAACGCGTCACTTCCGCTATCCATTAATGTGTTAGAAAATTGTATACATTCAGATAGGAAACCGGAACCATTTCTTCATAGAGCGGAAGTTCGTGTTGCGCTGCGGATGTACCTGGTCATCAAAAAGAGCAAAGAATCTTTCCTAATTTCCTTTGAATCGCCGGACCTTAGTTTGTTATTTTTAATGAAGAGCTCATGATCTCTATTTGCTGAAGAAGGTCCTGGCTTGTGAACTATCCGGCTGCTTAGATGTGAAATAAATGAAGTCTCTGGCTCTCCTTGGTTCCTGATATCAACATACCATATGTTGGATCTACTTTCTATGAGGATAGACAAGTTCGTTTTCTATCCTCATAGACAACACAAATCAAAATCTTTGTGTTACTGTTCTAATGTGCCAATTACCATTAAAAAGGCACTAATAATTTATGTGTTATTAACATTCTTATCATCAAATGAACTATCTGGCGATCCTTGGTTCCTGTTATCAACAACAGATACATAATTCAGAGGAAGAGGGGAGCTAACTAGCTGAAACTCCATTCCTTATTTACAGAGCAAAGAATTTATTTCATTTTGATAATCGTTGCACTAAGTAAATCACTAAATATAATTTAAATGTTAATTTTTCATATAGTTCTTTTTGTTTATTGTATTTTCTGATTTGTTTCTTTACAGGAACCGATTGTGTAGATAAATTCCGAAACTGCCATTTAGTAGTTCAGGCTAGACTCTGCAAATACAAATACTATCGTAACGCTTGCTGTAGTTCCTGTCATCGAAAAACATAGGAAGATTATCCAAACGCTCTATTTTAATGTTTGAAGGACATTTTGACCCGTGTTTAATTAAAACCCTACCTTCCCATCGTAATCGGTATATTTATGTGTATTTACAAAGCGAATGCCGAAATGGCACCCTCATATCTTTCTCAAAGAAGAAGAAGAAAAATTAAAACTAATTTGGCAGAGACTGCCTAAATCAATTGCGTGTGATCGTAAATTATTTAGTCAATTTTATTTCTGTTATTTTTTTTTCACCGACATGTTCCAAAGTTTGTGATTATTTTCTTTATCAAAGAGAAAAATTATCCAAATTTTATTATCAATATAATTAATTTGTAAAAAGAAACAATTCATTTATTTGAATCATTGACGAGCGATAATTGTGTTCCAAAAACTCCCTGAGGGAGCTAATTTAAATAACGACCTTCTCACAAGGCAAAACGGAGGACCGTGTTATATAGTGATTTGATGGTGAAAAACTCAACGAGATCCTGTAAAAACGGCGATGGAACTTAATCCGTATCCAAAGAACAAGGGAAGAGACTTGAATATAGGCCTCTGAGAGGCTTGACGACCTTGTGTGTGTGTATGTGTGTGTTTATTTTTATGTATTTTTTTTTCTTGTGTTCCGTTAATCTTAGAATGGAAGAAGAGTATCACTGCCTATAGCCATTTGCAAGAAGCAGTTAAGAGGTTTTTCACTAGAATTGTGACGGAGGGAAAACCCCGTTAAAAATGGACTTCTGATGCAAGGTGTATTAAAGAAAGACTATTATATTGAAGAGATATAAAAAATGTATATCAATATTAATGTTATTGTCACGTTTATTGTAAAAAAATGTTTTTAGAGACTCGACAGACTGAGAAAAAACTTATACTTCTACAGTCAGAAAGGAGTAGCACTTTTCTATTAAGAAAAAGTATCTGTTAGAAACAAGAAGAGGTAAGCTTCCAAAGAAATTGCAAGTATAAGAAAACTTCCTGTGGGTGACTTAGTTTCGTGTTTTAACATTACCCAAATCCAATTAATAATAATATCATTAATAGTCAGAAAATCGTATTTTCTTTTCGTTTTGTATATATAAAAATAATTGTGTTGTTAAACAATATTTCGAAGTTTATAGAGAAGACGAGAAAATGGAAGCTTTCGAAATAAAAGCAAACATGTTTGAAAAGAAGTGAAGTGGATCGTTGAAGTGATTAATATTAAAATAAGCAAAAACTGACGTCTACGTTTTTCTTCTTGTGTCGCTTTAAAAATAGTTATCGTGCCAAAATGTCTCCCACTCATAGTTTTTTTCTTTTGAGTGGTAGATTTTCTTTAATAAAAAAAAAACTTTAGTGTTGTGTAGGAAAAACGAAAACAGTGACGTATGAATGAATGTTTGTAGTCAAGAAATAAGAAAATATTACTGAGTAGTATTTCTCTAATCTTTTCATCATAAACATAAATATAATAATAATTATTATTATTACACATGTGTGTGTAATGGTTTGTCATTACTCGCAATAGGTTTAACAAGGAAGCTGAAAAATAAGGTTTTTAGTTTTAATTCTGCTTCATGCCGTACCTCTCTTTGTGTGCTTATGGAAAGGTGAGAAAGGGACAGTAGAACGATTCTGTTGCATATTTAATCAGGTTCTGTCATATTTTTTAATACAAGTTGGAAAGATCAAATTTAGAATGTAAACTTTGTCTTTTTGCAAAGTAAGGTTTACAAAAGGAGAACGGAATTTACCCTAAATATATTTCTACTGCAGTGGTTAAACAGTTACTTTGCTATTTTGAATTCTT
>JAGDQP010041007.1:453-17079 GCA_022664845.1 Lepisma saccharinum | reverse complement strand
TAATAATAATTACCTGCTTTGATGTAATATATTTTTGGATATGAAAATTATATTTACCACTGACATATCGAGTTGATATTTGCTGAACATGTAATACTTTGGGGTAGCACCTATTGACTAATTTTAGGGCCAGTGTCACAAACATTATTTTGGTTGGTAAAATAAATACAACGTACTTATATTTCTAAATAAAAATGTCCTGGATAAAATTGACTATAGATGGTACTACAGGGCATCCTAGTATTAAACATTAATGCTTCAACTGGGTTTGTCACTTACTCATTCGTTTTTCTGTTCTAATACTACTGTATTTTCTTATGACAACTTTTGTATTACTATTGTTTCAGATACTTTCCTTGTTAGTCTAGTTTTGTAGTATCTTCGGTTCTTGTAAATTACTTCTACCCAATAATTCGTTTTATTCTTTCTCATACATTCAACAACTAAATCTGTATTTTATTTGTATAGATTTTCCATGCTGAATTATAGTGATAAAACTACACTATGTCAAATTTCTAACATATATTTTGTTATATCCATGAAGTGTTTGGGTTGATTGTTCTTTGGTTGACAGAGGAATTTTGCGTTGTGGATACCCTTTGAAAGTTATTTTTTCATATAATACACTGATGACCACAACTACACAAGTAGTAACCTTTGATATTTACTAGTTCTAAAGCATGTTATCCACCTCCATATATATATTTTTTTATTTTGCATCAACGTTTTTATTCCTCTTAAGTAGGGAAACTTATTCGGACTGGACCGTAATTGAAATAAAAAGATAGAAAGAAATGCAAATGTTTAGGCGATCCACGATGGAACTTAAAACAGCGTTAATGTTTGTCAATATTAATACGAGGGTAGATCAAAAAGTATCCGAATACTAAAAAATTTACAACGCGTTAGTAGAGAACTTGAGACACATAATTTCTCTATATTATCTTTTCAGTACATCTAATCTATCATTCTGGATGCTTGTTTATATCCAGAGGGGTAATAAATTTGTCTACTCTGTCGGTAATGTATGAATCGTGTTTCGATCGTTTGTAAATTCCCTATTCCACTTTTTAAGATATCTTGTTTTTTTTAAAATCACTTTAGTTGTACTGTGCTGAACGTCTTCGATCTATGGTACACTAACAGTCCATAAAAAGGATCATTTGTTAGTTTTTTGATTCTGACGACCACATGGATAGCAAAGCTGCCATATTAACTCTGAAATCAAACAGAGAAGTGCGTAGTCAATATAGAATTTTGAACAATATGGCAACAAAATATGGAAGAAGAGTGTCGAAAATTCAATGTAATTAAACTACAGAAAATTATTTAAAAGGTGAGGTTTATTTATGAAATCCCTCACATTGTTGGGCTAAAACAGAGGAATATGTATAAATAAGGAGACAGATATTACTTCTGTAAGATTGGAACAATAATCAAAATTTACTAAGTCCATAAATTAAACCCTAATTTAAAGAAAGTTCCTATGTTTAGAGAAAGAAATTATTTTATTGAGATTGGTATTTTACAGTATTGTAATGAAATAGATTTTATGGCATGTAATAAATAGTTGATTAGAGAAAACAGACAATTCCAAAATATTGAATTTTTAAACAGAAAAAAATATCTGTGACGTTTGTGTTACAATATAAATCCTTAAAATAATTATAACCACTAACTCCATATAACATTATTCTCTTCTCTTCTCTTCTCTTCTCTTCTCTTCTCTTCTCTTCTCTTCTCTTCTCTTCTCTTCTCAATTATTTGTTAGGAAAAGTTATCTAATTTTGAGCGTTTGTGTTTTCTGCTCAAATTAATTTTAATCCATACCTCCTGATGTGAAATACCAGATTTTAACATTCTAATTTCAGTACTTAATAATCTTAGTAGATGTCGCCAACAGACAAGGAAATAAAAAATGTACTCCTCTCGATTGTGATATTTTAGACGTGTCTGGTATTCGTTCATCAGCTTTTTAACTAATACACTTTTCCTATCCTATTAAGAGATGACTAGATTTCTGGTAGAACTGTACGCTTTTCTGTATTATGATGTCTCCTCGTTCATGAACTAGCACGATGTAATAAGTACAGGGAGTAAGTTTAATGACGCACTTCTCGTGCTCTGATTCACAGGTGTGAAACTTATATCATGTTTCATATTTTCCCCTCGAAGTGTTTGAGTCAAGTTAATAACTTGTCATTATTATTCGTGAGCTCGCTGAAGCAAAATACGCCATGCAGGTGGAAAACTTGTCTAATATACTGATTATTACTACTACTGATGTGCATATTGATCGGCGTACCTAGTAAAGAGACAAAAAAATAAAACCACAACTTTGGTAACAAGTACGAATGATTTTGTCTTCTCAAAATATGCGAAACAATTATTTACCTCGCATGAAGAACGTAATATCGAGAGACAATTTCGACGGAACCAGAATACAACATTCCGCAAAGTTGCAACATGAGCCAGAAATACTCACTGGAGTCGAATAACTCAGTGGCAAAAACAGGAATGATGTGACAATGATCACACTTTATTAGTGAAGGTAGATGCTGATATTTAAAATATGCGAGTTAGCAACGCTACATTCATTCTAATCAATCCCAATTTTATTCTTCTTGAAATAGAAGCAAACTGAATTTTAATGCCTAATAAAACTTGATAACATATTTAGATTTCTAAGAGAATTTTTTTAAGTTTAGGGCTTCTTTCTTTCATTTTTAAAATGGTGGTTTGTATTTAGGTAGTGACACTTATTGAGAAATTCAGTGTGTGTGTGTGCATGTGTGTGTTTTAAGAAACGTACATTGTAAAACATTTATTGCAATCCGAGTTTTAGTTATATCTTCTACAATGACAAAAGTATTTTTTTTTTTTGCTTTTTTCGCCGCTTATAACAAAGTTGACTTATTTTAAATTAGATATCCAATCTTCGTTGCGTAGTGGTAAGGTTTGCAGATTTCAGATCTATACTAGGAGGCATTAAGACTGAAGGTCCCTACAATTGTCTCAACATCACAAGTCAGAATGCCTCGACCTCGTACTGATCGTGAGGGCCTAGACACCCACCGTTTTCCCCAGTCTCATGCACTGGAAGTGAAACTCTCACTTAATCTTGTGATGGGCATACATGCCAGCTTGTGAAGTCAATTATATTAATAAAACTAAATTTCTTTGTTCGAGAGTCCCAGTGTCGACCTCCGGATCCGATTGGAGAATCGACCATCACCCTCCAGGTTCCAATCAAGCTTCAACCTGTTTATGTTTATGCATTAATATAATAAAAAAATGTGCCGAAACAAAGGGGTTAAAAAGCTAAATGAGCTTAAATACACATGGCGGACCATGCAGTTTTCCTTGAAGGAGAGCGTCAGATAATTTAGTGTAAAACAATTAATCCCGTTTTCGAAACTGAAATTTGCTACTTTTTCAAATTCAGGAATTAGCATTTACCATCACACCATACTAGGTAAACACAGAAATATAGACTCCTACCGAGAGTTAAACCCGGAACAGCTTGAACTGTAAGCAAGAGCGTCATCAAATCAATCAAGGGAAAAATATTACAACAATTAAATAAAAAAAACTACTACTGGACTATATGAGATCAGCATAATGATTTGTCTGTTTAGAATTAAATGGCTATATTTGCGTTTTCACGCATTCAGAAAACCTATTATTTTAAGCACAAAGTTTCAAACTCACACGCAATATTGACGTTAAAACTGTGATTTAAGTATTCATGTAGTATTTTTTTAATAGTATTAGGAAGTAAAGGAAAATATAAAAAAAGTATTAAATATAAATTTAAAAGAATATCAAATATATAAGAACGTTTAAGTGAATTAATTGGATTTTCGCACACACATGCGACAAAGTAACAAGAGAGGAAAATTGCTTTTAAAATCTTTAACAGTAAATAAATACTAAAATATTTCTGGTTTAGAAACTGTGAATAGACAAAGGAAAGCGATGATCTTGTATATTGGTTTTCCTTTACATTAAAGAGTCATCTTCTGGTACCTTTTGTATCAAATCGACGTATAATACTGATAACAAGGAGACTTTTACAAGTTAACGAGATTTTAACAAGGAAATGAATTAATAAGTTATTTTAGTTTCACAGAAATTAGGTTAAATAATTGGCGGGAACGAAAATAGAAACAGGTCGTTCTTGTGAGAGGTATTCTTCCAGTATTTCCAGCTTGGGAGGACTGAAAGCCAAAATTGAAGGTGGGTATTTAACAGAGTAAAAATAGTGTTGTAAGGTTTCTATCGATTTTAACCGTATGCATTTTAAAGTTAGGGGGTGTGATCGAGATTTTGATGGTAACACCTTCATGGAGAGAGCCCAATGTCTACGATTAAAGCCTTTTACCATAACCAATTGAGTTATGAAACCAGCTATTACAATCATTAAATTATTTCACTATGAATTCGAAGACGTTTCAATGCAAATGTGAATAAATCTGACATTATAAAACGCATAGTGAACGAAATGATGTTTTGAAAACGAATTTAATATTTTAACGAATAAAAACAAAATGACACGAAGTGTATATATACATACATATGTTCTAAACTAATGTAGTACGTATGAACATTATAATGAATAGTTTCCATATACACACTGTTTTAACACATATATCGAAGGTCACCAGGAGAAAAAAAAAATCTGATGAGCTTCGAAATCTCTAACAAATAATATTGATGATGAAAATATTAAAAGAATTTTGGGAAACAAAATATAATTCCGAGTTTGTTTATTGTCACAAATATAAATTTTATGTGGACTTTAAAACAAAAACATTTTTATATATAAAAAAAATAGTGCCGTCATATAGACTAATATAAAAATTGATGGGTAGTAATCATACGATGGATACAAATTTAAAAAATATATATATACAAGATTATTACCTGAAACGCGAGTCTTGTTTCCGTAACATTCTTGTAGAACAAATGTAAATCAAAGGGATTTACAAAATTTTGTATGTAGTTAGGTATAGATATATAATAGTTACGTATATTATAATATATAGATATACATATATGTAAGCTATACATATATATATATTTGAATGTGACCAGAGCGTGCTTCAATATTATGTAGAATTCATCATGTAAATATTAAAATATCAGATTATATCTACATATATTTCAAGAAACAACATTGTTTGAGCTGTTTATTGAAAAGAAAGAAAATATCGTTATTTTTTAGATGAAACGTAAAGCAAATATTTAAATACAATGTCAAGTATTTTAAAAGAAGGATGTAAATAGTAACGGATTTGATTTTATCAAATATTTATTATATATCAAAATTTTATGCTCAAAAAAGAGTGCCTATTAAAAGTGTATATGATTGGTGGTGGTTCTGTCCAATCAGAGTCTGACCTGAGCCCAATGTTTCTGATTGGTCCACGATCCACACGTGTTACTAAGGAAGGAGGAAAAAGGGGATATATCATTACTTAAATCTTTATCAACGATTTTTGTTTTGTGTTTTAGATTTATGATATTTTCGTATTAATATGGAATTAAAGTTTTATTCTTTTTCTCCTTGCCAAATGTTAATGTAATTCTATCAAATAGTCGGTTTACATAATGACATATTAATACTTGAAATTTAAAAAAATAAATAAATAAAACAATCTGTGCTAAGTTTCTTTCAATGTAGTTGTATTGTTGTATTGTATTTATTATATGTTTATCTCTGCTAGTAATAGCGTGAATATCTTCTTTATGTGTTGAAATATACATGTCTTCTTGCAGATATGATATTTATTCAGTTTGCATACATACATAAACACACATACACACACCCTAACAAGCACCGCACACATACACAAATGAACAAACAAATACACAAACAGGTAAACAGTAAGTACTAATGATGTGTTTATACATGTTTTCTTGTATAGACGTTGATTTTTCATTTTTGAATTAAGGATGAAGGGCCTATCAAAAGAAAGAATGAACTCTCTAACAATGTATTTGACAAACACACGAGAAAATTTTCTTTTTTTTGTGTGTGTAATGTACAAGTCTTTAATTCTTGTATATGTATTGTATTATGTGAAGATTCTAATAAAATCAAATTGAAAATCAATATATTTTTGTTTGTTTTATCCCTTGTTTCCATTTCGACACTTATTTTTGAAACAGATTCTTTACTAGATTTTGTCTTGCTTAATTTACTGAAATATTAAATAACATTTTAGGACAAATAAGCAAGCAATGGTGTTTAAATCAATTTTAAGCAGGGGCGGCTTATCAGATGAAATTAATAAAACGCTACTTCACTTGTTATTTTGATATGCATTAACTAAATGTAATATTTGGGCCTCATCCAAGAAGTTAGACAATATCTTCTAAGATCACACAGTGGCATTATTTGTAATCTATTTAAGGCCGGAAATCCAGTATAAATATTATTTTACAAGAATTGATGGATAAACTTTTTTGGTAGCTTCTCGTCTATTATTTGGGTGACTAGATACCACTGGTTGGAAGCATCCAATCATAAAAAAACACCATATACCAAGTACATTCGAAAGTTAATAACTTTTACTCTTGTATCTTTTTAAATAAAGTAAGCTAAGTAAATGAATATAATTAAGTGTTAACGAAGTTATAAGTGTGTAGAATGTGAAGCTTCAAACTTCAACTTTTATTTCTACGTTCGTTTGAGAAGACAAGCAATTTTTTGATAGCGCCCTGTGCAGAAGCAACGGACTGACTTCATGTTTCTCGATTGATGAGGTGAGAAAACGTTTCTTCCAGTGTGGTTGCAAATTCCAACAATTAGCCCATTAATAGCACAGCTGCTTGCAGAAGGCCACTGCAAATTGTCTTATAGGAGGACATCTTCTTTTCGTGCATATAACTGTGCAAGTTTCCAAAGTCAACTGACCTTACATTTTTTGAAATGTCTAGAGAAGGAACCATAAAAGAATCTGCTCAATTGTTGCCGATTTTCTAAACAGTTTGTATTTTGTCCTGCATTACCAGATCACACTGCAAGCGATGTTTACTGCGGTGGTGGCAATAATAGGGCTTCCAGAATATGGCAAATCTGTAGCTGTTTATAGCTCAACAGTCAATTCAGGAGTTCACTTCCGAACAATACACCAATGTCTTCACAAATATCCCTCAACTGATAGCAACGGCGTTTTCACCACTTACAGATAACTAATTAATCAGAACACCTCCAGATAATCGGTAGGGACTCTTGATATGCACCTCGCATTCTTGTTAGTTATCACACTCACATGTAGCTGTTATACACTAGCAACAAATGACCCTTTTTGACTGCTGATCCCATTCGACTACTGACTTTATAATCTTCTGGATTGACGCCATGTTTTTCTTATTGTATACCAGCATATATTAATGTAATATTGGCCCCTAAGTAGACCGATTAGCATCTACAAGGGTGATAAATTATATTCAACATCCGTTAGACAGACAGTGTGTAGTGCCGTGTGGTTCTTCTTCGTCGAAGTTCTATTCTAGTCAAATGACAGACGTGTGGAACAGTGATACTGCATCAAGTTTTGTCAGAAACTTGGAGATAGCCACGCAGAAACAATTCACAAGATTCAATAAGCATTTGGTGACGATGCCATGCGGAGTATACAAATAAAAGTGGTGCAATTGTTTCAAAGATGGCTGCACGTTCGGAGAAAATTGAAAACGTTTCTGATTGTTTTCTTTGACTCCCGTGGCATCGTGCATCACGAATACATATAAGAAGAAGAAACTGTTACGAAGGATCTTAACGTTTTTCGTCGTCTATATGTTGCACTTCGTTGCAAGAGACCTACAAAACCGGCACTTGCATCAGGATTAAGCCCCGGTCCTTTCCGTGCACTTGATTCCGTCTTTCCTTGAAAAGAATTATATTCCTGTCGTTTGCCAAGCTACATACTCCCCGGACATGACTAGTTGCATCCTCTGGCTTTCCACAGAGTCATATCGACACTCGAAGGTACCGTTTAGGCATCCAAAAGGACATCATGAACAACACGACGGCGACGTAGACAGCAGTTTGAAAAGATTTGTTCTAGGCATGCTCCCAGCAATGGCAGGTTTTTTGGGTTAAGTGCTTGGAAGTTCAAAGGTCCTATTTCGAAGGAGATTAGGAATTGAAATATACCAGGCATGTAGTTTTATTTTTATAGCTTATGGTCTTATACTTTTAACACAGCTCTTGTGTTGCTTGTAAGGTTAAGTTCATAAAATGTAATATTCTCCAAAATGCAAGGAATGAGCAAGGAACAAAAATTAAATATATATTTTCTTTTAACGAAGAACTTCAACTAAAATTTGGCGAAGCTCCCTACCAAGAGATAAATAGTATAGGTTCCTAAAATAGTTTAGTTGTAATATTATAAATTTGTTCCTTCCTAACATGGGCTAATTGCAACTTGCACGTTAAAATAATGGCTGCATTCAACGCGGTGAACGCTCGTTCGGCAATATAGCAAAATGCCCGTCGAATGCCACTGAGCACAAAAATCTCACTCTGAGCATCCGCTATTTTTTGAGCGAAGAAATCTTCTGCTCTATTTGAACAAGAATTTTAATGTTATTTATGACCTTTAGGCATCTAAGACTCAGGCCAGAACAGGGGAGGGAAAAGGATTTGGGAAAGTGTCGACCAGGGCCTAAGCTGGAAGTACCATCCCTGCATTTGCTTGGTGCGACTGAGGGAAAACCCTGGAAAAAACTCAGGATTATTGGCAGTTAGGATCGAACCCATGACCTCTCTAAAGCTAAGACAACCACGGAGCCACGGTTGCTCAGTTTGAAGAGGAAGTACTAGCAAGTAGGGACTATGGGGACAGAATCTGAAGAATATACATTCATGTATGAATGCAATAATACTTTATCCTTTGTATCAGGAAATAATGGGCTCCACTCGCAGCTTCAATCTGGTAAAATGTTAGACATTTTAGATGTATTAATAATATCCTCTTTCCCTGCGTGCTATTATTTAGTTTTCGCTCTACAATATTCAGCTGTTTTACGGAAGTTGAACTGAGAGCTTTACGTAGTTCAACTGTTTTGTGAGCACAAAAATTTCTTGTCTTTCGAAAGATTTCAAAAGTATAAAGGTATCCATGAAAGCTCATCGCGTCGAATGAAGACAGCGTTCGAAATTTTATTATTAGTGCTTCTATTCTAAGTTGCATTGGTTAGATAGTAGATGTCTCTGTGGTTCAGAAAAAAATGAGAGCCTTTCGAAAATATTTGCATACACTACAGATCCCCGTATTAATTGCAAAATAACAACTAAATATTTCTTCTAAGAGGTATTAATAAGACAGATAATTATTACTAATTACATTTTGCGAAAAGTCCTGTTTTTAAATAATGGGGACATTTATTCACACCTACTAACTTTTAAACAATCTGTTTAATTTTGGAGGAAATTACAAAGATACTGAAAGTTGCTGTTACTTTAATTCTTTGCCAGTAATATGTGGACGAGACAGAGTAAATACTTACAAAATTCAGTGTTAATTTTCTTTCTAGATTTTGAGGTCCATTGTTTAGCTCCGTGAAGAAGTATTGAGAATGTTGTCATTTTATTCAGATGATAGTGCACATTCATAAAATTGATGGTGACCGTTTCCGCGACAGGGGAAAGGAAGAAATTACTAAAAATACAATATTTCGCGTTAATCAGGCATACATGTGTGGTAGAGCATTAAAATTAGTCTTATATTTACTTTTAAGTGAAGCAATATCATAAAGATTGTCTAACAAGGTACATTCGTGAAAAGTATGCCGAATTCACTAAATTCATGCCAAATATTCTCAGAAATTTACTGGTGTAATTTGTTTGACTGTATCTTGAACTGGTTTGAAGTTATTACATGTTAAATGTCAGGAACTTTACTAATATTGAGCAAAATGCAAGAAAGTCCTGCGGGGCGTAGTTTGTTTGTAGTGCTAAGTGTAGCTACAAATAGAGGTAATTATACATGCTTATGAGACTTAATGAGCCAATTCTGTAAGCATAAATATACACAACAGTAAAGAAACAGACTGGAGGAATAATGCATTTGTGCAGTTGGGAGATGAGCAACTCGATTCTACACTTTGTCAGGAACAAGAAAGAAATTACAAAAAATGGAGCGTGTAACATTGTTTCCAGGCGAGCTTAATAATGTTATTGAAACACTGAACTGATTATGGATAAGTGCGTGAAGATTGGTAATATCATTACGGCTCTGGAGGTCTATCAATATTATTAAAAAAAAAAAAACACCTCGCTGACAAAGTCATTTACCTTGTCAATTGGCGAAAAAAATATACATCTAAAGACTTTTGCACCAGGCGGAACAGTTTCTATTTCTGAATTGAAAACAGAAGTAGCTGATAGAGAGAAAATGAATCAAGGTCTAAACAACATTTCGTTTCAAGAATAGGAGAGAGACAATTATCCCGATCATTGTTCAAGAATATTCTTGGTTAAGGTTTTACTTCATCTACACCAAAGGACACGACCCTATTGACCCATATTTTACCGTTTACACCACACGTTCTTAAAAAATACTTATCATTGATGCTTCTAAGCGCACAAACCGTAGTTACTTTTCGTAGTTGAAAATAGTAAGACAACACCACAAGAATAATTAATTCGTAAAATACGTACTCCAGTTCATTCTGATATGATGACACGCGGAGGAATACTAATGGCGTCACTTACTTATGAATGGCATAGCGGACATTCCCCTTATGAACGACTCCCACCACAAGCAAGTCAAGAGAGGTTGGGGGCGGAGTCCCCCTACAAACACGGAATCGAAACACGTTTCATAAATATATTTCTGTGTGTCTGAATATTGCCATAGCCTTAGATCCCCCACCATTTTCACTTTGACACTCACTGCATTCAAGCAAATACTTTTAATTTCCCACTTACCTGTTCACTGCTCGGAGGATTCCATCGCAACTCCACGAGAAAAAATTTCGTTAGGTCGCCCGTTTGCACTCCACCAAACACCCATTAACTTGTCTCTCGCTCCTGTATATTCTTTTTCCCCAACTTTGATTTATCAATTTCAGCTACAACACCAGCAACGCCTATCTTCCGCGAATTTCGAACAGACCAATCGGTACAAACCTCTCTGCACAAGCCTACTGTTGAGACAACAACCCTTTCCCGGATTCACTTTTCAGCAAAACTCTACGTTAATTTACAAAATAATATCCAAACGGCCACACACCTTTTAAATTCGACTTCCCCGATAGAGACGCTCAAAAAATAACCTCACTGATATTTTATAACAATTAATTTGTTCAATTGTTATAACTGTTAATAGCTTTGAAAAATAACAATTATTCATAACAGCATTCAATATAAATCCGTTATACAGTGATATTTTAAACTGTTAGTTTTAAATAACAGTACTGCTATATCAGTTAGATAAATAACAGTTAGGCATGTCAACAGTTCCTGCCCTAAATACGCAACTCTGATTCCACTTCTACTGTGGCGAAAGCACATATAGTCCCACGAATATCTAGGTATTTCACCCTGAAAACACAGGATCATGACTCACAAAGTCGAATTACTGTTTCGACACTCCGACACACTTTGGTAGCATCACCTATCTCCTGTAAATGTTTACCTTTTGTGTAAACTAAACCGAACCCATATTCTTGTCTACTTAGTCATTTTCGGAACACATTACATTGATATACCTTATTTCGTGATACAAGACATTCTTCACAGAGGGATGTGTTACAGATAGAGTTACATTGGTGCTCAAGAGATGGCAGGAACATCGGAATGTGCTGAAAAGGATTTGCAGCGATAACTGTTACAGTGCAGACGTCACTCACAGTGTTAGTTGGTACACATCGTAGAGGGCGCTTTTCAGTCAAGTGACTTTCGAAGAACTAAATATTTTGTGTGTTCATGATTTAATTGTGTAACTATTCTTACAGAAGTTTGTTCCACAAACACCCTAGTTATCATTTTGTACATAAACGTGAATCTAGAAGAAAATGTAAACAGTTTCCTTATAAAGGAAACATACCTCAAAACTCAGCACACATGCGAAATACGACGATATCACATGCTCAGATAAGACAGCCAAATACCAGCTCGGCGAGCAAATGGAGGAGTCGCGTTAGGTTTCTCACCTCAAACTGCCTACAGACATCATTCGAACATTCCAAATTTACCGGAATATGTAACGCTTTACTACAAAAATATGTACATAACCATTGCCACCATCTACGTCCGTCCAGGCCATATCATTCCGAATAACTTCTTTACATACATTGATAATAATTTTCAACACTATATCATACTGGCAGATATCAATATCCATAGTAGGTCTGATCGAGAAAAAGAATACTTTCGCAGTTTAATCACACAACAAATGTTCAGAACAATTCATACCATTCCAGATCCAACTCGACCGATCACTAATACCACACCGGATATTGTAATAACCTCCACAAATTTAGCAACCAAATGCACAGTAGAGGTACTCGACCCACTCGGGAGTGATTACGTTCCGATAAAACTTACTCCAGCATCCCCAACAAGCTTCAATACCAACAAACACACCACTTCGTACACATCTCAGATATGACAAAGCAGATTGGACAGGCTACCGTTCACACATAACAAGCCATATTGCACATCTTACACCTCCTACAACAGAAGAGGAACTACACTCGACCCTTAACACAGTAACTACATCTCTCCAACAAGCCTCAGACAAATTCATTCCCATATCTACTATACATCCTTATAGACGCAACCTACCACCTCAATATCTTCCTTTAATAAACCGATCACGCTACTTTTACAGAGATTACCAACGCACTCGCAATCCGGAATCACTTCGGTTACACAGACAATTCCAGAGAACAGTTCGCAACTATATTAAAGCTTATAAACTCAGACAATGGATCAAAACCTGCAATCAGCTAAACGACAACTCACATCCAACCAAATACTGGAACCGTTTCAAAGCCCTCACAGGAAAATGTAGCAAAACTCCATATCCATTAAATCATAATAATCAAGCACTCCAAATAGACACAGAAAAAGAAGACGCCTTTGCAGATCATCTTCAAAATATCTTCACACCCAGCATCCCTTTCAACCCTTTCTGACGACATCCAGCAAATCGACTCAACACAGCCTCTCCACTACTACAACCACATGCCAACCACCCTGCACAAGAACACCCACTTACTGTACCAATCACTGCATACGATATCACAAACACAATTGCACACAAACACAACACAGTACCCGGCATCGATCAAATCACCTACCGACATATCAAAGAAGCACCGCTAGATTTCTTACATATCCTTGCATCCCTCTTCACCTTTATACTTCGTACCGGTTTTATTCCTGCCTTTTTTAAAACGTCCAAAACCCTTATGTTCCTCAAACCGCATAAACCTCCAAGCGACATTTCCTCCTATAGGCCTATCCAACTAGCCCCGTTTTCAGTAAAACCCTAGAAAAATCCTTGTGAACCGTCTTCACAGTCATCTAGAACACCATAATCTCCTACCTATCCACCAAGCAGGATTCAGACCATTTTACAGCATTAATGACCAGCTCCTACGTCTTACTAACGCAATCACTAACCACTACAACACCTCATTTCCGTCATGCCTTGTCCTCTTCGACCTAGAAAAAGCCTTTGATAAAGTTTGGCACCAGGCCTTTCTGTACAAACTCCAATTTTTTCAACTTCCTATCACCATCCTAAGATTCATCTTCAACTTCATTTCCAACCGCCTTGCATATATCAACATCAACTCTAGCCTATCCCACCCAATATTCCTTCATTGCGGAGTTCCTCAAGGTTCAGCACTTTCCCCTTTACTCTACTTTTTGTTGCTGATCTACCCCCACTGCTTCCTAACATACACGTTTTCCAGTACGCGGACGACACTGCCTTTCTCGCTCTAAGCAAGAACATACAGCATATCAACCGGACCATGAATGAGGCCATAAATACGTTTTCATCCTGGTGTAATAAGTGGGGTCTTACCATCAATTCACACAAAACCCAGGCCATAGTTTTCCTACCTCCCAAACGTAGATCCTACATCCGCCGTAATCCATCCAGACTCGATCTAACGGTCCAACAGCAACCTATCCGTCCTACGAAACAAGTCTCTTATTTAGGGATTAAGTTCGATCACCAACTCAACTGGCGTCCACACCTACAGACAATCATCACGAAAACCACCAACCGACTTAATTTACTAAAAAGACTCGCAGGTACAACATGGGGCTTAAACTCTAAAACCATTATCAATACATATAAAGCATTTTTACGTCCAGTACTTACATATGGATTCACTTCATGGATTGCAGCATCACCTAATATTTATAAAAAGTTACAGATCCTCGAGCGTCACGCATTACGCATCGCTTACCGAGTGAAACTACCTAGCCCTACACAAGAACTTTACGACCGAATCTCATTTCCCCACTTACTGTTCCATCTTGAAACCCTACGTCAAAGATACATAGCAAAACGACTTGAACACCAACACCCACTTCTCCTAGGCATAATACATTCACATACAAACACTGTCACACACCCTCGACACATTGCTACACCACTGTCATTACTCTTTGCAATCTACCAGTACATAATACCACCGGACCATCCAGATTCAGATCTGATCAGAGACCTCAGCGCACCTATTATTCACCATCACCACGCACTCATACGTAGCACTATAGTCATCAATACTAACAGGGCTCACATGTTAACATCAGGTCTAGAGAAGCCCCCAGGCCAGAAGATAACAATGCATTCGAATATTAATCTTTCATACGTGTTGTGTTAAATGTGCACTTCATGTCCATTCCATCACATCATCATTTAAATTGATGTAGTGTAAATTAGAAATAGAATAACCTCCTACCCAATGAGATGATTATGAGAAAAAGTCATAATAACCCATGTGAATAAGATTAATAAAGAAAGCATAAAATAATAAGATCGCAAACACCCCTTAGCCCAACAGTCATTTCCTAGCTTCCAAACTTTCCCAAATTCCCTTTCCTAAATACAGGGTATAGCCCTCTGGTGGGTACTAGCTGGGGCTAGCAAAAAATAAAAAAAAAACGTGAAATAGTAGTGCAACTGTCCTGCAATAGACGCTTATTAGGAATGTTATCACGAAGTTAGGTAGCTCACACATGTTGTATATTATGTTTTTTTATATTCTTTGTTTTGTATTGTTTCCGCTGCTTTTACTATAGCAGCTTTTGTTTACGTAGGACCTTCCTAATATAGAAAATAGATCCATCCTAATTGAATGTAAATGTGTCTCTTTCAGTCATTACTCCTTAATATCACGAAATTTGGTAAGTTTACTCTATACGTTTGGAGGTAGAATTTGTTCTGTTACAAAATGAAACCAAAGGCATAATTTGGTTCACGTAAGACCGGACAAAATTAATTTGCAGCATGAACAATTTTCTTATGCACAAACACGTTCGTTATGTACCTTTTTATGTAGTGGTGGAAGTTTTGAGGAGGCTTAAGACAAAATATTACTTGCTGATGTACTAGTTCTTACCAATTTTTTGTACTTTTCGCGAGCGTAGACTGAAAGAATCGAGAGAGTATTACCAACCACGCATCCTAGAAGTTAATAAATGTGGCAAAGTACCGCTCGTGACC
This sequence comes from Lepisma saccharinum, assembly GCA_022664845.1. NCBI lineage: Eukaryota > Metazoa > Arthropoda > Insecta > Zygentoma > Lepismatidae > Lepisma > Lepisma saccharinum. Next base: position 1,369 of record JAGDQP010041007.1, on the reverse strand, counting down.
ATAAAGTTTATAGGAAATAACACAAACAATGCATATTTAGGTATAGTAATGTCTTGCTAATTATATTTTACTTTTTCAAGAAAAAGACAAATGCCGGCCTGACATTTCTAAAAAGGTTAAAATCCCGTACATGTCTGGCAAAAACCGGACGGTTAGTAACCCTACTCTCGTACGCCGTCATATCTGCATTTAACTAGGCTCCGCGAACCAATTATATTTTATTCTTCCGCAAACCATGGGCTTGCAAACATGTGCTATGATTTATCTCTGATCAAAGTAGTCTTGTGATGAAATTTTAATGTATAGGGCCTACGTATTTGTAATCTAACCACAAGTAATTTTACTTAACTGCTCTGAGTTATATATTTTTCCTAATAGTAGCAGGTTGAAATTGTATCGTTCATGTGATATTAGTGTTAATCTACTGATCAGAATGTAAAAAAAAAATCTATCTATGACCGTTCTGCTGGTATAGTGGTTATCATCACTAACTACTGATCGTGGAGTCGCGGGTTCGATTCCCAGCTCTGCAAAGGGATTTTTTCAAAGCAAAAAAGCCTCGAACGGTGCCTATCCAGCATAATGATGTAATAGAGGAGCTGTTGTGAAGAAAAGACTGTGGCGATCACAGTTGAAAGTCTCAGTTATCCTCTCCCAACACGTCTCGTAAGCGTGTGAGCAGTAGACCAACTCCTGCCTCCGGGAGAAGCCTCATCCAGTAGCGGATTGAATATGGCTGTGAATTGTGTGTGTTATTGCCACTGTCGCAGATATATGTATGTGAGAATTTACAGATGAATCGTTAAGAGAACCATGTTATACGTACGCTGTCGCCCCAAAAGGCTTCTGCCACTAACTGGGAGGAAACACCTTAATTCCTCTTGCTAAGGCTTAAGGGAACCGACCGGGGTAGACG
>JAGDQP010041006.1:0-17079 GCA_022664845.1 Lepisma saccharinum | reverse complement strand
CTTGAGGGAAGACGTGTTTCAAGATAGCGGAGAAGAGGTGTATAGTTCGTTTTCGTCTCGGAGAATCAGTGACTGTACCGGAATCGAAATGTGCGTCCCGAAAATAATTATATATTATCTTCCGTTTGTGAGTACGGGAGCTAAATCTATATATTAAAAAACTTTGCTAAAGTTTGGCCAGTCCGTCCGGCCTTTACACTGGACCGATTTTGATCATTCTTTTTTAAAAAATGCCCAGATTAACATGTAGATTAAGCATCAAGAAACCGAGTATTAGTAGTAACAGTAGTAGTAGTAGTGGTGGTGGTGGTGGTGGTGGTTGTAACAGATACAGCATATTTGCTCCATGGAAGACAGACACCCAGAGATTATGGTTACGATAAAGGGAGGCAGCCCCCAAAACTTACCAAGTTAAGCACGCAGCCCACCACGTGTAAGCGAGTATTGGTAACTGTCCCAATGTATGTTTCCAACATATTTTATTCACTCCGCACCCACGGGCGGGTACTTTAGCTTTAGGGTTGCAGTATTTTTTTCTTTGAAAGATCATTAAATCTATTTTCATATGTGAAAAAATGGGATGGGCCATCAAAGCACTAGGGAGAAAAGTTAAATACTATAAATGTCCCTGTAAAAAGTAAAATGAAATCTTACACTGCTATCTTCATTTTTGAATTTGAATTGTATTTACAGTCTTTAGACATCTAAGGCTCAGGCCGGGCCGGGTTTATTTTCTAATTTTCGTATTTACACACAAATATGTTATCAAGCGCCAGTGGCTCTCGAGCTCGAGGCCTTGGCTTAGCATTCGGGAGGCCTTCGGTAGAATTTTAGCAGCCGACTATTCTCACTGAGATTTCTCTAGGGTTTTTCCTGTCGTACCACGCTAATTCCGGAATGGTACTTTCAAATTAGGTCCTGGTCGACACCTAGCCGCTTCCCTTCCCTTCCCCTCTCCTCCTCAAACCGGCCTGGGCCTTAAATGCTTTAAGGTCATAAATAAAAATTAAAACCTAGGTATGTTACGAACCATTCGCATCCCTCTCCTTCTAGATGTTCTTGCGGAGGAGCACACACAATAGTCAAGTGCACTCTGTTAATCCTTTCTTGAACTATCGTATAAAAAGCGCTCGGACCACGGTCTGTTTCAACTGGTTCCGTGGTGTATTCACTAACGTTTTGGATTTCGATGCCAAAGGTACTCGGGTCGATCCTGAATCTTGCAAACATATTTTCAAGGAACGTCAAGTCTCCTTTGCTTATCTATATTTAAAATAGTTTCAAAATCTTTTCTCTTTAGTAGGTAAAAATGTGGAAGCTAACCCAGAAGAACTTTCATTTATTAATTTCATTGATTCAAAGATTGGTATCCGTCATTGTATTCCAGGAAGTAATATTCTATTGGTTTGCCAGCCTGTGTCTTCTCAGAAACTAATATCATCACTGACACTTACGGAAAGGAAATTACATCGTCTGGGCTATTTCGAGTTTCCCTGGGTCAGTAGTTTAACACGCTAAATTCAAAAGTTTCGATCGGCCTCCTGGAAGATCAAAATCCTACTTCAGGGTAAATTCTTTAGTTACTGAAGATGAAACTGAAATTCTACAATACCCGCTGAACTTTTGAACAGTTTAGACACGAGCGGCTTATCACCATATATTCTAGAACTGGAAGAAGGAGGGAGGATCTGTGGCGATGTTTTCGAGGAACTTAACGAAGAACAAGGCTTACATAATGACATAAGATTAATTCTTCACAAAATATGTGATAACTTCTTAGATCTACAAATTACAACTGAGGTTAATGTTGACTGAAGAGTACTTCTTGCTCGCTTTCATTTATCGCCATCTGACTCTACTTTTCCATTTTCTTCCAAAACAATACCGTTTACAATTCAAGTTGCATTCTGTATGATAATAAATAAGACCCAAGCTAGCCCTCTCCTTGGGCACTTCACTATTGCCTGAAATTCTTTTCAATCATTGCCTGTTGTATGTAACACTCATCGTATGCTAGACCTTTTGAGAGTGTAAAAATTGAACTAAAACCAATAGATGGACAAATGGACCAATAGATTTCCGCTAACGTTGTTTGGAAAATGTTTTGTAAATTTAAAGAGTATTATATATTTTTTGTTCTATAATAATTACTGATTCATATTATTTTCTCTTCTGTGTTTGTCCTTTATTTTACAACATTCTTCTATCCTAATACTTCATTACCTCTCTTTGTATCTATCCAGTTCCCTTATTTTAAAATGCTGCGGAGCAACACGGCTACACTAGTAGTGTTAAAAAGACTTTGAATACATAAAACATGGACCTTCACGTTAAACGGAACAACTGTTGCATTGGCTCAGTGATACAGTGCTTTTCTGCTACATGGTTATTGCTGTAGGTATCACTCTCTGCTTCCACCTGCCTTTTGCATCAGAATTATTTGAATCACTGACAGAATATCTTGGAAATCTTTCCCTGACTATAAAAATGTCAAGAAGAAAAGTATTCTATAGCGGACATGGAACAATGTGAAATGTTTAAAAACTGCAATAAAATAGAAAAGTATGAGATGAGGTAGGTGTTAAATATGTTGCATTTTGTAGTCTTAAAAACACTTTTCCTTTCTTTGACGAAACAATGGCCACGTCTTTACTTTGCTCCTCCGATGAGGAAATATTTTTGTATTTTTTTATATCAGTAGCGGAGTAGCGACTATTGTGATTTTTTAGGTTTAGAGGATTTTTTGCACGTTTTAAAGATTCTCGTAAGTAGGTAGTGTCCCGGATTTTCACTTTTGAAATAAAGCAACTCTATGATAGCGGTCAGGATATTAGTAAAGGTACCATACCCGAATTTGCTTGATGAAACTTATGGAAACACAAGATAATCTATCAGTATGGGCAACAGCAGACATTCGAAGCTGCGGGCTTATTAGTGCTAGTTTGAAAACCTTGAAAGTAATAACCTCGAGTATTGTATTAAACGATGGGCGAGTCCTTTATAGAGCAGAGTCACACTCAGGCATTCAAATAAGTTCTAGTAAAGAGCTTGCTCTCAAGGCGCATGGAAATAGCGGACAAAATGGGGGGAAAGGGAAAAGAATGTGATAAATCCGATGGCACTAACCCAGTAAACATTATTTCTAGTAACGACTAATCATTGTTAAAGCCTGGGTCACATTACCTTGGTTGCTGTTGGCTAGTAGCAGCTGTCTAACAGCGTAGTGTGAACCCAAACCAGCTGCTGCTAAACGCCAGCCGACGAGTAATTAACATCCGCTGTTAAAGTAGAACGTGTCCAACTTTTACCAGCACCATCCGATCGTGTGACTGCTTCATGCTGCTAGCAGTGTGAACACTTCGCATTTGACAAACAGCAATCAGCGGCTAGTAACTTGTTTAAAAATCCACTAGCATATTATTTTTATTGCTTGTATTGTGTTTATGGTTTTAAAGTATCAGAAAATAAGTGGACAGGGAATGAGATAATAAGATTGTGGATATTTCGTCGCTGTTTTCATGACGTGAGGAATGTTCAATAATAAATGTATTCAACATTCGTCACTTCGTGAAAACTAAGACGATATATCGAAAATACAAGAAGAGCTCGATTAAAAGCTGGTCCAAAGGGGCTTCTGTCCGGGGCTCCATTTCTTCAGGGGCACTGCCAAAGTGAAATCAGTCACTCATACGTCTATAGAGGATAGGTAGCTTGGACCCTATAACAGTGTCTTGAGCCTATGGCTGGAGTCAATAGACCAGGGCTCCCAAATAGCTTAATCCAGCACTGAATATGAATGACTATGGAACATGTTGTCCTTCGATTATTGCGAAAGAGATAAGAAGGACGTAGAATTTAGAAAGTTGTTGGAAGAATCAAATAATGCAGGTTTGAATGTTTCATCGGAAGGATTCAGAAATAAAATTAAGAACATACAAGACACGTACGTGTCAAGAAGCAAAGAAAAATGGCGCTTTGACTAAAAGGAAGTCTACAAACCAGAACTTTCTTGGTTCTCTACAGCAGATGTTTTCCTGCATACATTTCTTGGGAGAGAGTCAGTCATTCTACCAGATCCGTCACTAAGGGAGCTATCACCCCAATTTATCGAGGAAACCCCTCAAGTTTAAAGTTTTTACGATCAAAAATAGATAGAAACCGTGCAAACTCCACTTATAATTTCCCAATTTTGACTTTTTCTCCCCACGAAACTGGCATTCGTAAACTACAAAACTTGTCCATTTTTGGAAATGATAATTTTACTTCCAAAATGAAGTATAAAATCAAAACTTAGATTTATTTTTATTTTGTTGTTACTAGCATATAAAGAGGATAAAGAATGATATTCTACCGATACATATTTAAGTATGTTACATAAATGTGTATATTACACTAAATGAGACTAAATTCACTATATTATAGCTACCAGCAGCATTTAATGCCAGCGATGGCAAGCCAAGTGTGAGGCTCCAACAGCTGCTACTTGCTGTTGCTGCTACCACACAACAGCAAGCAGCATCTGGTAAACCAGTGTAATGTGACCAAGGCTTTAGTAATGAGTAAGGCTGTAAGCGTTGTTGGCAACATTGTTGTTCGAAAATATCAGATTGCAGACGCGGTCGTCCGAAGGAAGGGACTCTTTTCCTCTGGCACATGAAACGGCATGTTTCCTCTGGTATGATCGATTGCGATATCAAACTCTGTATTTCTTATTTCACTTTCCATTAAATCCACTTCATTTGGTTGGAAGTGAGCAGGTTGTAAAAGTAAAGTTACTAGTCTATGCGAATAATGCTTATTAGTTGTAATTCAGTCCGTTGGTAGAGCACTTAGCTTTGTATTGTGATCTATAACATTTCTGAGTATTCAAAAAATGATTCCAAGATTGTGCAGACAATATAATATAAGTCTCGATAGTCAACTTCCTTGTTTTTCTGCAAATAATATGTATTACACAATTTTTAAATATTTCATGAACTTTACCAACTTCGTTCGTCCAACTCGGTTAATTATTTTTGTGAATAAAAAAGGAAGCACGGATATAATACATCCCTTTGTGCTTCTGCAAAAAATCCTATCATAATTCTACAAAAAAAAAATCCAATTTAGTTATACCTGTTTTTAATTGGTATAAATGCAGTTGTCACACAGTATTTTAAAGCTGAGTTAATAGTTACAAGTGGTCACCTTTACTATTCTCTGAATTATTAACGTAATTTTTTCTTATTTGCAAGTTGCCAAATTACCGCAATATATTGGAAATTCGATGTTTAATATATAAATTTTCTACATTAAGTTGCTTTCGTATTCACTTCCTATAGTTCACAGTGACATCTACTTTCCTGAAATTGTGAATTTCATTTTCTATGTTCTCAAATAGTACGCTTTGTTTCACTGTAGTTCCTCTTTCTATAATCAGCTTTCTCACTATAGGTAATAAAACCATTTTTATTAGACGAACTGTCATGTCGTTATACACTTACGCGATTAATTTTGTTATTTTTTTATTTCAAGCTAGTATTGGCAATTTATATAAAATAATAGGATTATTAAAAAAGTAACTCCTTTACAAAAGTATTCTATAGAGTAAATTCTGAAAAGGACTTTTATCAAATGTATTTATTAATTAAATCGTAAATTATTTTCTGCATGATAGCGATTACGAGACCACTTAGGCTAAGTTCCTTATTTTTAATTAATGTTGTTGGCAATTCAAAAAAGATTCAACGATTTCCAGTCAATGAATTTTATTTTAAGTTCTGTTTAATTTTCACTTGTTTGAGCAGCTTTAAAAGCGGTTTTGTGTGAAGCCTTTGTTTGAAACCTTTTAGAAAATCAGACTATTTTTGAATTTGAGTTTTTATTTATAGCCTTCTGCCATTTAAGACTGACAAGCAAACATACTAATGGGTCAGAAAAAACATATTGTTTTTATTCCATCTTGATTGGAATGTGAAACTATGTGCACATACAAATTTTGGCCTCTCCAGGGCGATTGGTTTGGGAGATATCGATGATACAAAAGTCAGATTTCGTCTGAGGAGACTGAACAAAAATTCCGGAAAGACAGCTGCGATTTTAAATTACTGAAAGAAATGGAAAGCAAATATACTGTAATTGGTACTGGGTGACAGATACCTGTTGGAGGGTATGTTCATGATGGCCGCCATCTTGAAGACCTCCATATTGAATATCGGTTGATTTTTTTAAATGGGAAGGTAGTCGTGTAATATGTCATTCTGGGCTAGAATTTTACGGGAAACAGGTTACGGAAGTCAGTTTTGTCATACATGTATTATTGTAAGAGTTAAGGTAATGTGGTGTTAGATGGGGTAATAGCTTCGAAAAACTCATTTTTTTTAAAATATCGCAGGGAATAACAGCGATTATGACATGTGAATATAGCGTGGAAATCGATTTGTATAGTTTTTTAGCTCTTGTGCACTATTACTCATATAAAAAAATGAAATCTTATAAAATTAGCATCAACATCGTCTGTCTATTACAAGCTTCTTTTCTGACGCAATAAGCATACCCCTGTAAGACAGCTGCTTACACAGTACTGATGAATAATACGTAGATGTTTTCCATGTTAAGCGTTTCTAGATATATTTGTTCAACCAGGATGCATGGCATGTGTATTTATGTCTGTGCTGTATAAATCCAAACTGTTAGATAACCCTACATGAAATTTTGTATCGGTTTTTCTCTTGGCTATTGAAAGACCGAGCGATATGTCTTCTTCCGATGTTTAGATTCAGATATTGTAGTTCATGAACAACCTATCAGGAACCTTGTTGGATCTTACATTCGCAGAGTCAGACCCATCTACAACACACTTTGTATTGGTCCTTGTCTTTTTCTCCATTCCTCTCCTTCCAATGTATACACACGTCCCAAGTTTGTTGGGAACACTATAAAATAAATTGTCATTCACCAAAGGCTTATTGCTAGACCTATCTACATCAACTTCTGTTTTGGCCTTTCGTTTGATTATATAAAGATCGTAAACTGGCTGACTTCAATGTATATAAAATAAATAATCAAGTTTCTCAACAGAACCACCATAAACAGTCATCAAATCTGCTCCGCGTTAAACTTATGTGTATCAAATTTCAAATGAATTCATGATTTGAGTGGGGTAGACCATAGACTATGTCGGGTCCCACGTTGTACACTACATGCTCATATCTCGTGATATAACTACCAAATGGTTCTCAAATTCAGGATCACTATTCAGGATTCTCACAGGATCACTATTGTCCACCACACATTTTTATACTCACACAAACGGAACGACATAAGACCTAGTATGCTATAAATAAATGAGATACAGAAGTAATATTTTTTGTCATTAAAAAAACTTTTCTTGACTGCGTTTATGCTAACTGTACAAACATCACCAATGACAATTAGTCTGGAACATACACACTGCAGTAATGATAGTCCACAAAAATAGTGTGCAATGCACACCTTCTCTGCACACTATCCACAGCGAATAACTGCTGTTCACACTTATAACAATGTCCGTTCAAATTCTTGAAGCAGTAATCAGTTGTGTTCTCAAAATTGTCTTCATTTCTTGCAGCTAATCCAGCCAAAATTCATCCATACTGATGTACGCGCTCAAATCGTGGAGAAAGGAACTGTTGAAATGCCACGGACTATAATTTCAGAATGTTATCTCGCTGCTGCAAGGTGTCAGCCGACTGGTGGAAATCAATGTCACGCGATACCTCACGTATCATATATTTATACATGCGGAAAAATATCGATCGAGAGGCTGAAGTTCATATGTTGTATTTGCTGGTATTATCTTTATCGTCAGTTTGGCAGGGTAGTTATGTTGTGCTTCAAGAAGTTCTATAATATTTTCTGTGTCGTTATGGACACCGTAGGAGTCTAGAAGAAGCAGATTTCGTGCACTTGAGTATGGAAGGAAAGCTTCTCTTAAGAATGAAGAGAATAACATTTTTGTGATCTTTCCAGACGAATTCCATTGAAGAACTAAATTTTCAGGCTTGAACATCTTCGCTTCAACCTTATTACTTATGCCAGTGGGTTCATAAAGAATTACAAATAATTTTGGCATTAGTTTACATGATTTAAACACTATGGGCATGATAGTGTACAAATGTGTTACGGCAGCCTGTACTCCAGATGTACCTTTTATCTTCCAATGTTCTTCCCATTGGCATGTCTTTGTTGAAACCACATTAATCCGCGTTGTATATGTGAATATCACCAAAATTATTCATGATTAATTGACATTCATGTTTAAAATCCTGAATTACTTTATCATGATGAACTTTATCTCGAATTTGTCAGTTTGTTACAAACGCTGTAATTTTACGGCTCACTGTGTTATAGTTTTTTTAACACGATGCAGCCAACACAAACTTGCTTTGAACATATTTTCGCCTATTTGTAACTCACGCGCTATCTTTGTTGCATTTTTTTTTGTAAATCACTGTCCTTCACTATATGATTCACTAATCGTCGCTGGTGGAAGTGTTCAAATGTGCACTTATTAACTTCCTCCACCTCATCCCTGAATGCTTTTTCACGTTCAACAGAGGCCTTCATTCTGTACAACTGTCGTTCACTTGGTAACCATGTAAAACTATGTTTCATCGAGTTCCATGATCTATGGCGATATTTCTGTTTGTGATGTTTAGCGTTCCTGGAATCAGCCAATAATTCACGATTTTCACATTTGCTTCAAAAGCTATGTCTCTAGATGTTTTCGGAGATGGGAGTCTGGTGAATTACTAAACTCTTCATCAGAAGAAAACTTTGTATCTGGGAATTTATCCTCTGGATCACTAGACAAATCAACATCTTGCGATGGTTCAGTGTGGTCAATATCTAAAGTTAAGTCTCTTTCTGCAGTTTCTGACGTATAACTTTTGAGAATCTCGTGTATTTCGTCAGCTACTTCACCTTTCTGCTTTAGAAACAATAGACGCTTCGTAACCCTCTTTCTTGCATTTGCTACGAGTATTAACGAAACGTTTAACGTATTCATAGTATTCCAACAGACACTGATTTTTCACGCTAGCTAATGTCAGAATAGCTAAATGCTTTCTTATGTACTAAAGCCAGCTTTTCTGATTCAGCGCATCTACTGTAACTCACCACGTGCTGGCGTTTGCTACCATACCGCAGTCCCCTAATTGTCTAGACAGCGCTCGATTTGTACGGTCCAGCCAGGGAGTCAAATACGGTATTCTGTATGTTGGTGAAATTCTTCCCTCCCTATGGACATTGATTAAATAGATTACTACGTTCATAGAAAGTTCGTTCGCAACCTAAACATCTAAAAGAATACGCTTTTCATACCGTGTTTTTCTCATCAAGTAATAACGATTGCCTTGTCCAAAAAAAAATTAATTACCAAAACTGAATACGGCAGTAAGAGACAACTTATACAGTCCATATGCTCCAGATGAATCGAAATTGGAGATCTGGTACAACCAACGTAAACCCAAATTCAAGAACGAATGTCGATTTCATGTTACTGTAAAATAACTTGACTTCTATCTTACACTCTTTATATAAAAATTATCTTAATGCTCACCTAGATTGTCCAAAAGGAAAATATTCTTAAACTTACGTTTCAGAAGTTTCCGCCGTGGTTGTATCGCTTTCTGAAATCATTTCGAGAATATTTTCTGAATTAGCTATGCTATATTTCCACAATCCACTGGTACGATACTTGAGTGTCTTTTTTTAAAACGAATTGATCTGAATTTTTAAAATAGATTGTAGTATGATTTAGCAAATTACTATTAGTATATGTTGGAAATATTCGTTGAGTGTTTTCGCTCTAATCTTTGGTCTGGTCTTTGTCAAGCGTTCTGATGTGGTTCTCGATGAAAATGATATTGATAAAATGGATTACTACAGAAAAGATGAAGGGTATTGACAAGAGTAAGATATGCAAAGGCGTTGGTATGGGGTAATTAGAAAGATGAAAACTTAAGTTTTCATTTTTTAACCATTGAAATAGCAAGACGTGTTTCCAAGATATTTAATCCATTACCCCATTCGAGTACCACATCCCATCAACTCAACCGGGAATCACTTTATGATAAAACAGACTTCAGAAACGTATTTCCCGTAAACTCTAGCCCAGAATGACATATTACACGACTACCTTCCCATTTAAAAAAATCAACCGATATTCAATATGGCGGACTTCAAGATGGCGGCCATTATGAACATACCTTCCAACAGGTAGTGTCTGCCACCTAGTACCAATTATAGTATATTTGCTTTCCATTTCTTTCAGTAATTTAAAATCGCAGCTGTCTTTCCGGAATTTATGTTCAGTCTTCACAGACGAAATCTGACTTTTGTATCATCGATATCTCCCAAACCAATGGCCCTCGAGTGGCCAAAATTTGCATGTGCACATAATTTCACATTCCAATTAAGATAGAATAAAAAAAATAAAAGTTTTTTTCTGACCCATCAGTATTTTAGCTTGTGAGGCTGCTATAGGGGTAGAAGAATGAGGTACATTCTTGTTTGCTTGGACACTTTTACCCGACTAGTTTAGGTCTATCCTCTAAGAAAAATATCAGCGATGGCATCAGCAAGTTCCGGATTGATTTATTTTGCACTACAGGTTTCTTCCCATATGTAAAAAGTGACAACCTAAGTATATTTCGAAACAGCCATTGATCTTCAACAATTAAATTATTGAGAGCACGTGAGATACATACAACTAGATTTAGTTGTAACCAAGCGGTAACCAATCTAAGACAGAAGTAAAGAGGACTAAGAACGTAATAAAATTGTTCTGTGAGACTCATATCATGTGGCTAAAGCATCTCAAGCTGTTAGAATTGGCGCTCAACCAGCAAGTAAGCTCTGTCACTGGATATAGCGCGAACTTTTACGCCATGCGAAACAACTTCCTACACTTATTGATATGCGGACCGGCTTGAAGGATCAGGTGGAAGATAAAGAAAATTATCCAAAGTATGTAAAGAAAGGAATGCCAGGATGCGATGGAGGTAGCGAAGAAAAATAAAAAATGGCTAAAGATATATACAAACATAATTATAGTAAGAGGAGGAGAGGGTATGATTTTAGAGTAGAAGACAATCTACTAGTTAAGACTAATAATATATTATGTGATGTACGGAAACAGGTGTGGGTCTTGCCCCAACATTCGATGAGCCTTTCACGATTAGAAAGCAAGTGAATGTAACGATTTCGAAGTAACAAGCAATTGGAATAAAAATACAATTCGCGTTCATTGCGACCCATTGCGTAGGGTTCATTCTCCACCTAAGTTTGTTAAAAATAGTTCAGACTTCCCGAAAGACTACCGGAAGATTACCGTTCGTGACACAGTTGAAACCCCTAGAATAAAATAAAATTTAAGGAATAATCCTTCATCTAAACTCCTTGAGTGAAGTGACACTGAACTATTTTTTTGTAGCCTCAGAAAATTGTTGAGGCTGCAGAGTGACTGTTTTTATTTCGGTTTAACATGTCCTTTTGAAGAAGCTTTTACATTTTAGTGCGTTTATATTCTCAAACTCAGGGGGAAATTACCCCTTTGCTCCCCTAAATGACGTTTCTGACGTAAACAAACTGAATTACGTCGTTTTGAGGATGAGCACAGAACAGTATAAGAGTTTGTTTATGGATTGATTGTAGCCCCAGCGAAACCACAGCGCACTCATACCCTTGTCCATCATCAACTTTAATGTTACACCGACCATCTTGTTAAACTCACCTCTCTTCCCTTTCTGTCTAACTGCTTGATTTATCTTCTTTAATACTGCCAAGCAATTATATTAATCTTCTTCATTTTCCTCTTTGTCCATCCATATATTCAATTGCATCTCTCAATATGCAATCTGGGTAACCAATGTCTTAAACAGTTTATTTATATTTTTATTTTATGGTCAACTATTAATCCTACCTGAAGTCAATGAACGAAAGACAAAGTATTGGTAAAAATGAATAAAAGAAAAATCAACATTTTTGGGTATTATCTGTTAACAGATAATCTAAACATACTGTGAGACGTGATTGAAAGTAAAGTTGAAGGGAAAGAGGAAATGAAACAAGATGAATCATAACCTAAGAATAAATATAAAGAACAAACAATATTGAAGTGTATAGAGAAGGTTAAAATTATATTAAGGGACTTGTCGCTACCGGAAGAATATTTCAATGACTTAATGTCAAAGAGACCCAAGTCTACTTTCCATGAAACACGAGATTTTTATTTCTTCGGAAAGTATTGACAATGAACTATTTATACAGGGTAAAATGAACTACCTTCATCTGCAGTAATGTAGTAATATTTGGAAGAATCGTGCTCGTCTATTTTCAAATTTAGTGTTTATTGAACCAAGCCGAAACCGAAGCCAGAAACCGAGCCGCCGTAGCTCAGTGGTGGCGCATTGGCGTAACATTCGGGAGGTCGTAGATTCGATCCTTACTGCGGTTTTTGCAGGGCTGTTTTCTCAGTCACACCAGGAAAATGCCTTGATGTCACCTTCAACATAGGCCCTGGCCAACACGTTTCCGAATCCTTTTCCCTCCCCTATCCGGGCCTGAGCTTTAGATGCTTAAAAGTTATAAATGAAATTCAAAAATTCATAAAGTCAGAACGAGCCAGTTCCTAGACGAAATATGAGGGATAGTACTACAGTAACAGATAAGAGATACCTGAACCCCTTATTAAAGTGTATTATAATTCTAGTGACCCACCTTGCATAGTGGACAATTTTTCATCGCATAACATAAAACAAATATAAATAAATATATAATTTTGAAAAATATTTAATTTGAGTGTTATCAGGTGACAGTTTCAATGCTAATGGTTTAAAAATATGAAACTCATATTTTTATGTAATTTATCTTGTTATAAAGTTGAAAGATGCGTAAATATAGAGCAGAAATTTGATTGTAATTTTTCGCGAGATCAATCTTTGATAGAATAACTAGAATCCATTTCTATTGCAATTTTTAACCCTAAATCGTATTTTCCCTGGACTATTTCCATAGAAATGGAGCAGCCAGCTTCCTCTCACCCACGATGTTTGCAGACGTTACGCAGTTATAATATTATACATTGTGGAAATAAATACATTATTTTGAAGATCTTAAAGTTTACTACAACTTTTATTGGAACATTTTTCTCATATTTTAGCTCTGCTGACATATACGAGGTTAGGAAGAAAATATACTGCACAAGGCAGATTACATGCTTTTATTTTATCCTAAAATTATGCAAAAATGCTACTCGTAAAGAAATAGTGATTATAACATTTTACATTGCCCGTAATATTAGAAATTTAATAAGAAAGAAGAATCCCTATAGGTTTATCGGTTTAGGAGTTACGCCTCATAAACTACTTGCAACTGACAATTCAGAGATGGCAGAATATTTTTTTCATACTAGCGGAAACCCCGCATCTGGATTTTTTATTTTTGTAGGTTGATTAGAGCAACATGAACAGTATATTTCAGTAGGTTTCATCTTTTATTTTACATGTCAAGGACTGTTTAAATTTTAGAGTAATTGCGCTGTCTTATTAAAAGAAACATTAAAACCACGAGTATATTACACCTATTTTGCACTCCTCTAAAAATGGCAAAAATGTCCATCTATACACATCAACAGAAAGAATTACCGATAGAAATTACATATATGGTCTATAATACATCCCGTGAATCTGTTGAGACATATAATTTGTGGTACAATTTTATACTTTTAAAGCAAACACACTGTCTAATTTATTTATTTACAGTACAATAAATATTGAGGTTAAATTTAGTTATAAATTAATAGCTTTCTTTGGTTTAAAGTAAACTTGTTGACAACCAAGATGACATCTGGTCTTTCATATTAGAAACCAAAATTTTAATTAAATTTTAATAAATTCCATATAAATAACTTCGTACTCTGTAGAATTAATTAATGCGTGGATAACTTGGTTTCATATGAAATATTAACTGTGGCTATTCTTAACTTGCAAACGCTTAAAAATAAGCACATTTAATAATTCCTCACAACTAATAGACAAAGGTACTTAGTTGCTTCATTTTGATACCCACTTCATATGTTTTTCAGTGACATCTGGAAGTGTAAATAAAAATTTATCTTAAATGAGATATTTCTCTGATAATGATTGTTTGTTCCGTCGTAATAAACACAGATCTCGAATAATCATAGAAATGACTGAAAAATATAGATGTTTGGTAAAGATTTTTGGGGAATTTAACTGCTGTAAAGATCTATTGTTTTATAATTTGTCCGTTTGGAACCTCTTAATTATAGTAAAGTTTAAATTGGGGCCGTTTCGCGAGTCGAAGGAATATATTTGGAATTATTAAAACCATATCCTTAGCAGTAATACAATAACATTTAAAATGTTGTCCTTCATACCATTTTCTGTATTTATAGTTCAATATAACTACTGTTCGGAAAAATAGTAAATGTATAAAATAGATTATATCCTTATAGTTTGCTTAGATCAACCATCATTTTAAAATAAATTAAGCCATAATTCACTTCAAGGAGATGTTCTTAGAAAGTCTTGTATGATCGCTTAGATTATCTGTTCTAAAATTACCAGTTTATTCAGCCAGATTTGAAGGTTTGAATTTTTGTAAGATACATTTTATTCGCTTCAGAGTAAAAATGTCGTTAACGTATACATGGACATGGTACATACTTGTATCACGTTTGCAACTAAAATAATATTTAAATATTTTCTATTTACTCACAGAAGTCTCTGCGTTCATCAAAATGTTTCATTCTAATGTCATCATCATCATCATAGCTAGTAGCCCCCTACCGAAAGCCGAAACTCTTGGAAACGAGCTTAACCCCGTTCACTCATCCAAATTTTGACTTTAACTCTTTGTGTCAGCTTACATTTGATCATGCGTAATATTGTCAAGACTTGCATTTGTCTTTTGCATGTTTTGCCTTCAACTATACTTTCGAATGTGTCCTTCCCTACAAAACTAATGTACTATTCATTTCCTGTTTTGTGCTTTATGTTTGCCAGTATGTTTCCCCTTATTGTCTTCAACTGATTTCTTAATTCTCTCTCATTTCAAGATATCGAATGCCTTAAATATTGTTTCACCACTCCTTCGTTGTAATTCCAACAAAGTATAAACCCATACTCTATGCAAAAGTTTTAGTCTCTTCTCCGGTACTCTCTTTGTTCATCGTCCCAAATAAAATATTCTTTTTATTCAGATCTCTCTCTCACTCACGCCATTGTAATTCTGTTATATTATCTTTTAGTTTTATATCTTAACTTATAATTTCAGATCTTTTAATTTGTCTACCTCTTCTACTTTTGATCTTCCAATTTTGTTCTCTGCTGCCGTTTCATCTGTTCCTCTCATCATTATTTTCCTTTCCTTCATATATTTCTTCATTTCATGTTTCTCACACCTTCCACTTATTTTCGTGCTATTAATTCCCTTTTATTCTCTGTAGAAAGGACAATTTCAACTCCAAATCTAATGGATTTGTTTTATTGCCCCAATAGTCATTGACGAAAAACCATTTTGAAGACTTCTTGAAGACGTATATCAAGAACGAAGCAAAGGTTTTCATGAATTTCTCGCTTTTTATTATTATGCAAATTTGAATTCAGGTAAACCGAAATCTACTTTCACAGACTCGCACTTCACTGATAAGTATCATTAGAATTAAGAGCATTCTCCCAGTAATTTAATATCTAAATATTTTTCAAATTCAAATTCAAACCTACTTACATTGAGTCTTAAATCAAATTGGCTAGAGGCAGCGTTCGTGTCTTTTTCCTGTATCTCTTTCACTTCGTTCTATTAAAATGTCTTCTGCTTTATCCTCATTCTACAATTTGGTTCTGATTTTCCTTATATCTCGCCATCACTCCAACCCATAGCTACGTTCAACATTTCCACATATATAATGGTAAACTCGATCGAAACCGTTTTCAAAATCAATAAAGGTAACACCCAAATATAAAAGTTTAGCTCCTTCCTCTAAGGCGGAAATACGTCATAAATCCAGGATGGCAGGATCCAAAACAGAAAATAGATTTGACATTTATCTGCACGATCTGTTGTTTGAAGTATACTTTTGATGTTGCCAATGTCAGTCTAGTTATCTAAACTGGTCTCTGAACAATTTCTCGATCTTTACGTTGAAAGTGTTAGACGCTCTAGTTTCCTTAATCTTTACACTCGCATTTAATGTCATAAAGCATTCTGCGCAGTAGCTCACATTTCATCAGCTCACAAGGATTGGGGTAAAGAAGAACAAGAAGTAAATGGGAACACTGATTCCCAGTCAATCAACATGCATCACAGGACGGAACAGGCGGTGCCTATGTTGCAGTCTAAATAACATTGTGTAGGCTGCAAATCGGATGCCATACAAACAAAGTAACACTTCCCTCAAAAGTCTATGGAAAAAAAACACTTTTGTCAGTTTTTTAGTGTCTTGTCTGACCCCTGTAGAATTTATTTGAATCATTTATCCGACATGAAGCTTAACTCCTTGAGAGTGTCTTTAAGCTGAACAAGATATGTGAAATCAAAGTATTATGCTACTGAAATATTCTGAAAAAGTGACTCCTGATCATAAAAAGTGAAATACTTTGTTTCAGGGGTAAAGAGAAACGTTTTTGAGGATGTGAGAAACCCATGGTGAAGCTTATGTTTAACAACTACTGTAAGTTAACTATTTTGTTCCTTAAGTTCAAGTTGACTTTTGTTTCCTTAGTGTGTTCCTGTATCCATAATTTTTAAGTGTGAAAGTTTTTACAATGCATGAATCTTGTCAGCCAAGAGAAGAATTTTGTTTCGTAAGTTAAGATCTACTTTATGTATTTTCTTTAGCAGCTACCGTTTATGTTTCTAGTCACAGACTGACAATCTAGTTTCGCTTTTGAAATTGGATTTATTCACAATGTTTCTTTGTGTAATGGTTTCATAACAGACAATATATTATATTTTGATTATCAATACTTGTCTTACATATTTACTAATTTCAAAATTATTGGTATCAACGGAAAGCTAAGAGCAAGGGCTATG
>JAGDQP010041005.1:7056-17079 GCA_022664845.1 Lepisma saccharinum | reverse complement strand
TATCAGCACGAAATTAATTACATAATGCTGCACGAATCGGCCCTACGCAATGCAATTCTCTATAATGTTCTCATGCACAGTGACACTCTATTATTATGAACGGAAATTTAACACCTACCTTACAGCAAGCGAAGAAAGTATCTTCTTGTTAAAAATGATGTTTATGTTTCATTCTCACACTACATAATAATGTACTTAAATAGTCGTTCATATTGTTCTCAAATATATCAAATTACTTCATGATTGTTCATCATTCTTCATTATAATTACTCTCTCCTTGCACAATGTCTTTAACATCCACTCAAGAGTGGATGTTCGCTCCATTCAAAAATCATTGAATCAGTAGAAAAATCACTAAATTAGAAAGAGTAAATTCACGATAAAATACCCTCGTGTCTTGAGTCGTAGCAATATCAGTTCAAAGAATATAAACACTTGAAAACTAATACGTTGATGAAAATACAGACAAAATTACGACTTACGTGCAATATATGGTACATAATGGGAGTCGACTGTTATGAAGTGCTTCGCAATGCGTAATTCAAGTGTTTAAGTGTTGATGAGTGTTTCGTCTGAGGAAGATGTTGTTAGAACATTGAAACTGTAACGCTTGCTGTGTGTTTTTACAATACATTTATTCCTTCATTTTCAACATTATTATTCACATCATCCCAACTGCTTTGCTAGGTATCACGAGGCAAATAAAAGAACAGACAGACAAAATCCTCCTTTTAATTTTCCTTCTATTTCCATGCATAAACTAAAATATACCTGAAATATGTCTATAAGAATCAACGATTGAAAAATGTCATTTACTCATAAAGAATTAAAGGTGGCAAATTATTCTTACTTATTGACAAATACTGTTACCCGTTGCATTGTTACTTCCATTCAGAAATGTTCCGAAAATTCAGAAGCGTCTCAATTCTGTTAGTAGCAAAAGTTGCACGTTTAGAGTTTGAAGCACGTTCTGCTTCGGATCGCATCGCCAATTAACAAAATATACAACCAGTATGACCAAAAATAATAAAATGGTTATGTTGGTTCTGTGGAAATGGATACCAGTACTAAATTTGAAATTATAAACAACTTTAAACAAGTTATAAACAAATTCCACATCTGATTTATTTAGTACCCATCAACGTTCCTCATTCGTCCCCTCTAAGAAGTAGATCGTCCAACTGCGTTCCAGGACGAAATAAAGTAGTGGAACGGATATTCGATTTTCTAGGAACTGGGAGAACGACATTGTCCCGTGCTCCCCGAAATCGACCACTACTTCATAGTTCTTTTCTGCGTTTGCTCCGACTTTAAGTGCACAGGCATTAAAAGCAGCTCACATAAACAACTTGTTCGCTTTTTCCACTAACATGAAGTAGGGCCTTCATCGTGTGAAAGTAGTATGCGATGTTTAACGTATAAGGCTGTAATCGTACATAAACTGTTTGGACAGATTTTTCATTTCATCTTTCAAATACCTTAACTGCTTTTTTTGTTTTCTTTTTGAGATTTTTTTCCACGTTTAACTGCAGTGACGTAACTTAGATTAGCTTGAATAAGAAATTGTTCAACCGTGCGATTTAACTTAAAATATTTCAGAATTATTTCCTTTGCATAGGCTATTACTTGCTTCCCGTAATACAGAGCACATCCGACGCACTCCTGATACATTTGAAACAGTATTTCTTAAAATGTCGTCAGTCATGATGTTTTTTATTTTCAGTTGTTGCACAGTTTAGAATGTGCAGGTATTTCACTAACATGTGGTGTCAAAACAACGGCTAGGCTCTCAAATTTTGGCAGTTGTATTGAAACGACGTCAGCGACAGACTGACGTTTGTTTACCGCAATATGAGTTGCAAATCATTTACGAAATTTCAACAGTTGCTAAGATTGGTTGCTTTCTTGCAGTCCATTGTGGTAAATAAGTAGTTTGTCGTTGTAAATCAGTACTTTGAACATATCGCTTTCACCCATGTGAAGAGAAGGTTGTGTATTTGTGAAGATGGGTTATGAAAGTGTCAGCGGCTAGGAAGGGGTGGTAAAAGAAAGCGGAACAGAGACATATACTGTACATCACCAGAAAATCAAGGAAACACAGTTGGCAATGCGCCCCTTGCGTCGAGTTACACTCAACTGATGTGGAATCAAACGATCAGATTTTCTGGTAAAACAGTGATTTGAGTTGTCCTTCGGGTGTTGTACTGTGGACCAGAAAGGTTTCCACTAATTCCTATATGGTTGAATACTAGTTGTTTTGTATTGCTTAGTTGGGAGAACATTAATGGATGCCCAGACTGTGGTTGATTTTGATAGCCTCTGCCTCTGTTCCTGAAATTTTAAAACCACCGATATGTGATATTGTCAAGTGCATTTTCACCATACACTTGCCGAGTGTTGAGACAGGCTGCGGCCCCATTACTGCTTTCATCGAACTAAAAATTAAACAGTGTCTCGTGTGCCCATTATCGGTCTCCATTTACCGATATGCCGCACAGTGGTCCCAAATGCCGAAAACGTTGCCAAAATGTCCCCCAAAATGGTTTGAGTATGGGACTTTTAAGTTCCTAAATAGTTAGGTTGGTACTTCCAGCCTTGAAAACAAGCATTTATAACGCTCAAAGTGAGCATTTGACTTTTGTAACCTCTCGTGTAGTGTGAAGTCGAGCACGGAACTGTGCATATATCCATACGTTTGATTGTTATTATACTTGTTATTATATTATTTAAACAGTTTAAACAACTGGTAATTTATCGTATCGTAAAAGATTCACGGTACATAATTTAACAGTTCCACGAGATCCTGCCTGAAAATTAATATTTCCTGCTTCGGAAATCATTGTTTGATAAATTAAGAAAAAAGCAGCAGCCAATTCTTGCCAGTTTTTGTTTAATCTCAATTGCTCTTCGGCAAGACAGCAGCTGTGTGTATGAAAGAAATCAAACAATCCATGACCTTCAGTTCCCGAGTTGGGAAATTGTTGCTTGCATTGCTATTATTGATACGTTATTGTATTATTACTACAGTGGGAACAAGTGACTGCAGCAACATCAGTTCTAGACTATATAGACAACAGCCTCAAGACTGTAAGTGTAAACACCAATGAAAACTAGCTATTCATTGGATGTAACCAATCACAAAAATCAGTGGAGAAGGCTGCTTCATGTAAGTCTAAGACTGTCACGTCAACAGTCCATACTGTTCTGTTAACCATTAATGCTTTTCAATTCAGTAAAATTAATTGCCGATAGTTTGTTTTTTTAAATAAATTAGTATGTTATATCTTTCAAATATAAATAGTTAAATCATTGATATTTTTTTATATCAGGTGAATAATACCATTCACCTTCATGTAAGAATTTTATTTTGTTAACTGCAGATGTAACTGACATTTTTGTACGCTGATAGGTCATACGTATAAATAAATAATACACTAGATCAGATAAAACTATATAAAGTAAGCCGATATTGGAATCGTATTAAATGTTGTGCAAAATTGAAACAGTTACAACCAGCTATTCCGTTAATTATATCCATTGGTAAGAATATGTATGACATAATATAATTATTTAATATTAGTATTATTGTTATTATTATGATTTTTATGATCATATGATTAATATTGTTAATTGGGTATTATCTACATACTAATTTCCATTGACATTACATAATTTTTCAATTGTTAGTCCCCCATTTTGTTTTTCAAAAATGTAATTCCAAATTCTTAATCAGCGTCCTCAAAAATCTCTATATCCGAATTTTTATGCAAATTGAACGAAATCTTCATATTTTGGCCAGGTTTTCGGCAATTGGGACCACTGTGCGGAGTTCCTGTCTGCCGGGACCACTGTGCACCGTTCCTGTCTACCCGGACCACCTTAATGCCTGTGCAGATCCATCTGTGTATTTCCGTACTCCGCTAATCTGTGACGTCAAAAGAGTACAGATTTTCCACTTACCAAAATATTTATGAGATTAACATTTAGTTACGTTTATTTAGCAACTATTATTTCCTTAGTTCTGAACTTCTACGCAAATAGTCATTAAATTCCACAAGGAAGTTATACTAACCTAATATTCACGTCTTATGTTAAAACAACGTCAGTCATGCACATTCGTAGAAGCACAACTATATGTGAATTAACTTTACATTATCAGCATTCTGACCATCATGCTATAGCTTTACAAACGCAAGGTAAGGACATGTGAGGCAAAGAGGGAAACTAATATGGTATATAAACATTACCAAGAAACGGAACATGAGATCGGATGAGAGGAAGCAGAAATTCTAGATCTAGAAACCAAACCATTAGTAAGATTTTTTTTTAAGTTTTAAGATAGATAAAGCGATGGAGAATAAATTTTAAAAAGTCGAACATTTTGTACTTTTAGAATTAAACATAATATCATCATATAAGTACTTGTAACTCTAACTGTACTAGATAAACATTTTGCAGCAAGTCCTAAATTCAGGTCTCTTCAATATCGTTTGCAAATTATAAAATATTGTATAAGTTAAAATATCTTATATTTTAGACTATTTCATTTGATCGATATAGGAGGGGAGGTGTAGTAGAGCCAGAGCGGGGCAGGGTGTGGATCCGGAACTTTTTTCATATGTCACGGAGCTCCCTGCTGGTTTGTGTTGCTTAATTGTTTACTTAAAGTGTAAAACTAAATTAAAGACAAAACCACTATGCATGGTAGACTTACATTAGAGAGTAGCTACTGTTTTGTGATATGTTATAGTTGAGGTAAACACTGTATACATAAATGTGTAGACCCCTATGTACCTTTGCAGTATAACAATGAAAAGTATTAATGCAACTCGTACTACATTAACAATCAACCGTAATTTTAATTACAACCCTTGTCAGGAAACAAATTTGATTATTTTCACAATAAAATATTTCGAAACTTCTTAAATTGTGCTTTTTAATTCATGCTCTAACGAAGCATTCTTGAAGCAAGCGCTCCGGCACTATTTTGAATACTACTACGCCACTGGACAGAGCAAAAGTAATATCGTGTCAGGTGTAATTTGTCCATTTCTGATTCGATCACCGATTGGTGTATTAATAACTCGGATGAGCACACACTTTCCGAAACATATTTAATGTATAAACTACTATGGTAATCTGTCTAATTATAATGTATGTTGTTGTTTCGCCATTTTCGGTCAGTAGGTAGCCGAAATCGAACCGATATTTTACTAGACCTCTAAACGTAAACTGAAAAACTCAAATTTCAATTGCAGGTAAAGTATAGTCAGTACGAGTGGAGCATTATTTTCTTTTTTCTTGTAACTATAGTATTTATATCTAGTTTACCTTCAACTGGAGCAACTTTAGTCTATTATGTGAACTTGGAAATTGTGACGTAAAAACATTGCGACTCCTTAGTATTTTTTCCATCGAGAATTACAAGTAGATAAAAGTTCTAGACAGTATGTATGTTTATGAGGAAGTTAGAGGCGAATTCAGTTTTCGAGGTTTGTTCCCTTGAAGATATTGGGAGCTAAATTTGGTATCTCATCAGCAGTGATTACTTGCTGAAAATACCGAGGTACAAACTTTTGCACCTAAAACTGCAATCTATCAAGGAGTACGCAAATTGCTCACGATCTGATTACCTTCATAACTTGGAAACACTCTAACAAATCTAAATAGAAAGTTCTCAGGTAGCTTGAGTATAGTTTCCAAATAATGTATTTTTCGCGTGAATTGGTGTAATTTCAGATGGGATTAGCGAAATAGTTTCTTCCTGATAGAGTTTTGTACCACATCTGTATTGACTGTTATTATGAGCACGAGGTTCAAGTATTTGGTTATTTATTGTTCTTTCATCTTGTGAGTTCTTTTGTATAATATTTAGAGCAAGGTTGATTTCTATTCTTCAATACAACACATATGTTCACTATAACAATCGTTTGCAAAAATTTTATATCAGTTAGGAAGAAATCACAATCATGACGATGATAATTATTGTGGTATGAAACTTATAAAAAGTAAATCCTCTGGTAAAGGTTTATTTATATTTAATAAATGACTGGACATTTGCGGGAAGTCATTCTTTGGGAATACTGATCAAAATAAGGAGATAGGAAAATATACATGATGCAAATCCTGGGTATGAATTAGTGTACTGGTAGTGAAAAATGGGGATAATAACTCGTGCAGTTTTACAGTTAGTAGCTGTGTGATGAGAAAAATTCCTAGTCTAATATATATGTATAGGTAATGCAACACTATTAAAACCATTTCCATACTCAGATATTAAATATCTTACCTACATTACAAAAGATTTCAACAAAAGGAGGTTGACGGGGAACAGTCATTAGCTTAATCAAAGCGAAAATGCTGAAAGGTACGTATATTCATAAATCCGACAATGTATCTTTCTATGATTAGAACATATGGTCCATCTATTATCTTTCTGATAGTTAGCGCTCAAAATTAATTAAGATTTCAGATGAGAAATTAAAAGACCCAAAATAATATTCAAGATAGATATTGACGGTTAGTTACATAATATATATTTTTTTAAAAAAACTATTGTTCTAAATGAGAATTAATAATAATACCAAATACTTTGATAACTATTAATTCAAAATAAGTAAATATATGAGGGGCACTTTCGATTCGTTGTTCCGCGTCTCAATCCAATGTTCGTTTGGACGCAGATTGCCCCGATTTTCACTTTTCATGGTTGAAGCAAAAACATACTTTAATACTTGACATTTCTATTTGCGTATTCACCAAACAACTACACTTAATATTTCTGTTAGACATACAAACACGATTTCTTTCTCTAGCTCTTTACTTCTTGAATATTTAACAGATGATGATAAGGCATTTATTTTAAAGCTAGTTATTTATTTTAAAAGAGCACCCTGAGAAGCTGAACTGTTCTATTTTCACAACGATAATTTGATATCATTTTGACCGATTCTATTACATTTTAGGTTTATGATACACATACTATTGTCAAGCAGATTAAAAAAAAGATTTTTGTTTGAATGTCAGATGATAAATCAGTCCGCTGAGATTACATTTTCCATAAATGTCTGCAAACACAAATTGTGGCATACATCAAAATTAAGAGTGACCAAAATTAATTGAATGATGGGAATACAAATAAAAGAATTCCCACTTTGAAATAGTTCCGCTAGCCGTAAAAAATCGATAGAACTTCACTTATACCATCCCAATTTTAACTTGACACCCTTAAATTAAAACTCCTGGCGGAATTCACTAAATAGATTATTGCTGGACTAGATTATTTTCTTTCTCTCGCAAGAATTTTTCGCATTAATCATGCATTCTTATGGTTGTTTTAAGATAAGATAAAATTAATATTGTGTGCGGTAATAGCACTTTTATGAACAATGTATTTCTGAAAAGTACTGAAGTTTTTATGAATAATTTAATTTAAATAAAAAAGTCAATTGAATGAAACGGTGATCAATAATAAGAATAATGGAAATGTAACTATTTATATGGCTTACGGAACTCGCAAGGATTCTAAGCTGGTCAACATCAACCTAGTTTGCATCTTGAACATCTACGTTTCGAAGATCTCTCTTGATATTGTCATGCCAACAACGTCTCGATATTCTAAACGGTCTTTCTCACTATCTCTCTGTCTCTCCCTCCGGTTTTCTAACCAAGAGAAAATACAATCTTCGTTTCCTCCATCCGAACTACATGACCTATCCATCTTAGTATTCGTGATTTCATCATTCTTATACTGTCGGGTGAATCATACAGTCTGTGGAGGTTTTCATTATGCAGTCTTTTCCATTCTCCAGTCATGTTGTCCCGTTTCGGTCAGATTTCTCAAAACCTTATTAACACATGTAATTTATGTCCATCTACTCGAACTTTCGCAACTGTAAACTACTATCGGCAGAATAACTGTTCTATATATTTTTAATTTAGCTTTCTTGATGTTAATCGCGAGGTTAAGAGTTCTTGGACTGAATAGAAACATGCGCTGCCCGATGCTAATAGTCGTTTGATTTCTTCCGTGACCTCGTTCTTGCTAGTTACTTATGCTCCCGAGTATTTTAATGTTTTTAGTGTCTCTATGATCTCATTCTTAATTGTTATATATTTATTTCAATCATCCTCTGCGTTTCTAATTATCACGTAGTTTGTTTTATCTACGTTTACATGTGGGCCAATCGCATCGCAAGCTTCTACTAAGACGTCAGTGTTACTTTGTAGTGCATGTATATCGTCCCCTATTAATTCTACATCATCCGTGTATGAGAACAGTTCATTTAAGCCATACAATGATAGTTTCTTTTCGTCCTCTTTTATTTTTTGAATATCATATTCTAACGCAAAGTTAAACAAAATCATGAGAGGGCATCACCGTGTTTCAATCAACTGCGAATCTCTAAACTATTTGACATATTATTATTACCTACATGTATTTTGCTTATGGGGTCGCTGAAACAACATCCTTACTAGGCGAAAAAGTTTTGTTTTAATTCCAAATTGTACCAGGATATTGCTTAGTATTTTCCTTTTGATGGAGTCATATGCTTTCTTAAAATCTCTGAATAACTGGTGAACATTCCCATTGTATTCCCACATTTTTTTTCTAATATTGTCTCTGGGCGGAACTCTGATCTGTAGGTCTATTTTTAAATGCACTTTGTTGATCTCCAATTATTACATCTATGTATACGTTCAGGCGTGTTAGCAGGATATGACTCAACACTATGAAACAAGTTGAGAGTAGATAGATTCCGCAGTAATTAATTATCACAGTCAGGTTTATCGCCTTTTTTTGTAAATCAAAGCTATTACTGAGGTTTTCTATTTCTTTGGAATCACCTCTTTTGTCAATATAGCACTTCTCAACTTATGTAGTCGACTGACTAGTGCTGTTCCTCCCGCTTTAATAAGTTCGCCTGGGATGTTGTCCATCCTGGTGATTTGAAATTTGTCTTTCTCTTTATGTATATCTCGTTCTCAATGCTCTAAGTTCGAGTATCCATTCAGAAGTACATTTGTGTGCATTCAGATTTTTTTGGAATTTTTTTTTCCATACATAGATATTTTTTTTCGGATCAGCCGGAAGATCTCCATGTTCATTTCTAGTCACCCCTAGCATTGACTGGAAGTCTTTTCTTAACGGGTTTACCAATTTGTATAGATCTCTAATGTTATTTGTCTTGCCGTTTTCCTCCATCTCCTGAATTTTCTGTGTCATATTTTTTCGCTTTTATGTTTCTGAACCTGCGCGTGACGTTACATTTCACGTTTCTGTAGTGGTTTGCATTTGCTTCGGTTTTATTGCTTAGCCATCGCAGCGCATTTGGGGTCGTTTTCCCACAATGAAACGGTAATGAGTAGTCTATGATCGAGTGTAAGTTTAATATAAAAAACGAAATTTCTTGAAGTTGAAACTAGATGCGGGACACGACAAATATTCAGGCGATAGTACGCAAGATTCTCGCGATATTCACTCTCACCTTGTCCCGCAGGAGAACCTCCATGGTAGATGGTTACGTTATAACTATGCCGTCTAAGGAGTCTTAGTTGTCTGCTTGGCTATAATGGCTGATAAGCAACCATGTGAATGACTATTCCCATATATAGGCTACCGCGAGTGTGCGAGCAATTAGCTCCGCTGCACACTAGACGGTTCAGCCGCCGCGTTTCAACCGGGGAAAAATCTTTCTTATGAAGCACCGCATACTTGCCGATTTAATCGCAGCGACAGGATTTAACCGCCGAGAAAAGAATGGCTGCGATTCCGATGGCGATTAGGGGAGGATAAAAAATATCAATGTATTCTTTTGAAGCACCACACACTAGGTGGTTAAGTGGCGCGATTTTGAACAGAGTTATTTTGCGTGGATCAGCTTTCACCTTTACAGCTATGCTTGGTTTAGGAATTATATAGATTTTTGTGTTTCAGGATTTGTCCTGCAATGTAGTTAATAAATTTAAATTTTGGAATCCATGTTTTTCCGGTACGGTTAAATCCAGTAGCTCGTTCCCGTC
>JAGDQP010041004.1:0-14522 GCA_022664845.1 Lepisma saccharinum | reverse complement strand
CGCAAGGCAGCGGTGATTTTCTGTCAGGGTTGTCTCCCTTAGCCGAATTGTCCGCGACTGCTTATTCTTCAGATTTATCTGCTTATTTCGCAGCTGGCCCTCATGTCTGGGGGCCTCTCCACTATCCGCAACCCGTGGACGCGCCCGGTCGCAGTCGGCAATGCGTGGCATAATTAACCCGGGATTAAACTTAAACAAGATGTATTAAAAGAGAAATTGATAGAAAGGGGAAAAGAAAGGAAAAGGGAAAATAAAGAAAAAAGAATAACAGAAATATAGGAAATAGAAAGAAAAGAAGGAAGGAAGAAAAGAAAGAATGAAAGGGAAGGAAAGGTGGAAGGAAGGAACGAAAGGGAGGAAGAAAGAATGGAAAGAAGCAAGAAAAAGATAAAAGGAAGGAAGAAAGAGAGGAAGAAAGAAAGAAAGGAAGAAGAGAAACAAGAAAGAAAGAAGGAAGAAAGGAAATAAAGAGAAACCCACAAACCATCACACAAATAACATTAATTGGAGAAATAAGCAAACAAACGAATAATAAACAAACAAAAAGAAACAAACTAGCACAGAGAAAATGGAAGATAGAAATAGACGAAGTAAGAAAGAATGACTGGTAAACATCAGAAAAACAAAGACAAATAGAAGAAAATGAAAGAGAGAGAAGCAAATATCTTAAAACCAAAGAAAGATAGGAAGAATGAAAGAAACATCCAAAAGAAATGGCGAAAGCAAAGAAGAGGAACAAACAACATGAAAAAATAAAAGACGGATGAGCGACACTAGAAAAGATGCAAGCGAAGGATAAAGGATGAGAAAGAAGAGCTGGAAATAGAAGGGAACTCGAAATTATGCCGTCCACTTTCATAGTACGAAACAAAGCTCGAGCATATCTTTAATGCGATAGAGCATATCTTTAATTCCAGTCAAAGCGTCCGTTTCCTAAACTCAGTAAACCCATTTCAGTCTCTAGTGTCAAATACCATGTATTGCCAAATCAAAGTAAAAATAACTGAAGAGTTCAGGGAAAGAACAATCCAAGTCCAATTTTTAAAGTTGAGAGAAAAGCACATTTTAAGTGGTGAGTGAATTATTGTTAACGTCCTAAACGACCTGGTGAGCTTCTAAGGACGGGTCCTACAGCTTTTCGTTCAAGTGAGCTCCGAACCACTGCGTTCAATTGACCCCGGCGGGATTTGAACCCCTAACCACGCTCACAGCAACCTCTCTGCCACCCCTAGCAATTAGGTGTAAAGCAGTTGAATTTAAATTTATTTTTAACCTTCTGGCACATTATATCGGCCTACGCCAAAGTGCCTAAAGGCCAAAAAGAAATTAAAATGCAAGTGCTTACACCTATAAACGTGTGTTTTCTCACAACTTTCAAAAATGGACTTTGATTCTACTCTTCAAACATAAATTTCCACTTTCTAACCAAGTAGAAATATCTTTCCATATAGAATTTTTTGTTTTCACTATATACACACTCAGTCTATAGGGAATGCTAGTGCTTAAGCAAAAGCAAATAAAGGACAATTTGAGTGTATACCGTCCAATAGTGGTATAAGAGAAGGTTGTAGCCATACAACATTCAAATAACCTCATAAATCAAGGTTTCGGACCCCTAATTGGAAGTATTTTCTTCTAGTTCCTCCTATTTCCCAAGATACATAGTGAGTTTTTTTACACACTGTACTTTGTATTCGTTCAAAATTTCGTGGCAAAAAGCTTGACTCTCCACAATCTCAATATTCATCATAATGCATCGGTCAGCGTTTCTCAACCTTTTTCATCCCGCGATCCCCTTCCACCATGCTTTCAAGCCGGCGACCCACAATTATTTTATTTTGTGTAATATTTGCTTTTCATTTCACATAACAGACAAAACCCTAGTTAAATTATTTTTTCCACTTTCTCCCGCGACCCCTAGGTTGAGAAACCCGTGCATAGGTTATAGCGAGTGAACAGGAAGTCCTCTGTCTTGGCTAGTGAGTCTCCCGCGAGTTCCTAGTGAGTCTCAATTAAATCACTTGCCACGGGCCCCAGATTGCCTTGCGCCACCACTGATCTCTGGAGCACCTCAGTCATTGTGTTTGGCAGCAGCTGGACTCAAACCAACGTGTGTCTCCATTGGCGCAACGCTAATGATAATTAATTTATGTATCTAGTAAAGAAATGCCGTTTGCACTAGAAAATCATTGGCTGCTCTGTATTGACATGATTTAATCGACAAGTCATTATTATTGAAATATGAAGTTTAGATTTGTGTTTCTTCGTAATAATATTATAAAACAGCGTGTTGCTGCTACTTGTGGAGTGAAAAAGTAATCATGTGGTCTATCAAAAAGCATATTTATCAAGCCTTTGGTTTTTAATTGATTGACTATTTATCTTCGTGCCCACCAGATCTTGCTGCAGGAAATGGTCGTTAATAAGTAAGTTACAATCTATTTATACCCTTTACTATCCTGTATTTAAACAATTTACTATACTAAGTAATGCGATATTGTAATTTTTATTTGTGTAGGTTCTATAACAGAGATTTATAGGTCTGGTGTCAATAATATCTAACTTACTGCTAAGCATTTTTAAAGAATATATTGTTGTCTTGGAAATGTTCTGAAAATTAATTAACGTTTTTTTCTAACGGAGTCTTCCTTATTGAAGATTTTTGTATTTTCTGTGAGTAATTTAAGACGAGTATGCCCGACATGTTGAAGTCAACTTGGATAGACATTTTCAAGACTTTCGTGGGCTATATCAAATTATTCATAACGAATAGTAGGTGCTTTATCACGACTAATTTTGAATATATTATGTTTTTCACACTATTTCTTATGATGGTGCTTTTACAATTTCTGTACATAACAATGAAGAGGAAAAAACAGATCCCAAGATTTGATAACAAAACCAAAATCGATGCTGTATCTCAACAATTACATGGACTTAAAATATCTTGTACTGAACTGAGAGTTTTGGCTGAGAATTTCGACCGACGCATGCGTGATACAAGTGCTTTAGACATCAAGACTGATTTAAAAAACAACGAACAAATTTTAGACTATTTAGAAAAAGAACTCGTCAACATGTCTGCTACCATTGATGATATGAATCTTAAACTGAAGGACCATTGGAGAAATCGTCAAACAGATAGTATGTCAGAGACAGAAGATGGTGGCGCTAGTGTGGATCCTGGGACACGTGAAACTAGTACAAGCGCCTCTCAAGACGTGGCGCTGTCGGAGAGAGAACAATATGAGGAGAGTAGTAGCGAAGATTGTTCAATACAGTCTGCCGAACAAGAAACAGTAACGGTACCAACAAGACAAAATTCTGCTTTTGTGCTAGTAGAACCTCACCGTAAACGTGGTAGAGATGGCCATGAACCCCCACCTATGAAAAGAAGAGCGAGAAGTGTACCCAAAGGAGCAGGAAAATTAGTAAGCGATGAGAAGACCAATATGGAGAAGACAGTTTGGGATAAACGTGGTGGTCATATCACCAAGAAATCTATAAATGTGGCTGAAAAGGAAGCTTTAACACGAATGGCACGCAAGCATTCCAAGACAAAGAGCGGAAGCTAACGTATTAACTAAAGAAATAATAAAAAAAGTGACATGAAAATACTAGAATATGAACATTTGGATGACATTAGTGAAAATGAAATCAAAATATGTAGAGTACAAGTGTTCACATATGTTTTTTTTTCTTTGTTGAATATATGCATAAAAATATAACAACGGAAAGACAGCTTAAGACACTTAAGTTCTTAGTATTGTAGAAAATACGTTATTGTGGCTTTTACTATGTGAATTATAAATTTTTGGTATCTGGTAATCATTTGTTACTATTTGCTGACATGGATTAGCGGTGTAGAGTTATCACCTCTACGATCTCACAGTAAAGGAAAATGTTAAAAATGTCGTCCTTACCGATGCCGTTCATCTTCATTCTTAGAGTGGTAATGGTGAAACTGCTTCCCTTCACCATTATATTTTTATTCGGAGTTATCTTCCCTTAGCTTTTGTACATCCCTTTATTAACTGCAAGGCTGCAGTACTGGTGTTGATCCGCCATGAAATTTTTCCGGTACCCCATCATATCTGGTCGGCATCTCCCGATCCACGACCTGGGGAGGCGCCTCGTAGGAGACCAGTAACTCCAACCAGGATTAATATTTTTTTAAAGGAAACAAGTGAATAAAAATATTTCATTTCTTGAAATCCTAACATATATAACACTTCAATCAAGATGGTCATATTATGTTGTTGCGGGTTCTTGAATGATATCATGATCATTCACAAATGGTACCCGTTCTGTATTTACGGAAATATAAATTTATAAGATATCCTGGAATATGCTACAGTCCGCTTTGCACTACTGTTATTTTGGTTGCAGTATTAGGTTAAAAATAACTTCATAGATGGCACAATTGACGTTCTATTAACAAACTTCAAGAAGTATAGATTTTTAATGATTTTAAAATCAATTTAATTGTAATTCTAAGTTAGTAATTGATATATTAAAGATTTTAATTTATATTTGTTCTTGAGATTGAAAAAAGAAATTCAATCTGCAAGAACTAGTATGTATCACCTAAAAGACTCCGACTTTTAGTAGTCAATATACAGGCTAAACGGCTCAAGCTAGAAAAACGAAATTTGGCATGAAGATAGATAATCATTAGCAGATTAAGCAGATATTACAAAATTTTGAAAAATTCGACTTCTTGGATCCAAAATGGCCGCCAAACCCATTTGTTGTATAGAATACACAGCCTAAATGGCTGGAGCTAGAGAAAACTAAATTTAGTATAACGGTACATCATTACTATAGTAGGTTACAAAATGTCTCCAAAGACGGCATCTTGGATTCAAAATGGCGGACCCCAAAAATTAATTACATAGTTTTAAGCTTCTAAGTGTTATCCCATTTCACTTTCAATCGAAAAGAACGTCTTTTTTTCCCGGTGACGGGCTTTAACTGGTTTAATATATCAATAAGAATAAATTTTTCTATGAACAATAAATGTGAATAATCGATACTCTGTGTACTAACAAATTCTAAGCATGGACAATGTACCATAACGTTTCTTTCTTGGTCTATATATTTATCTCAGATAGAAGTAACAAAAATAATGAAAACTAAATATTTGAGTCTCACGTTAAGTAAAATACAAATACCGTAATTTTGAAGTGAAATGATATGCATGAATGGTGATTCGATGTGCTCAAGAAGTAATGTGACGTGTGGGAACAAGAAATAAGATTAAATAAGACTTCGTATTACAACGTGAAGGCTTGGATAACA
This sequence comes from Lepisma saccharinum, assembly GCA_022664845.1. Classification (NCBI taxonomy): domain Eukaryota; kingdom Metazoa; phylum Arthropoda; class Insecta; order Zygentoma; family Lepismatidae; genus Lepisma; species Lepisma saccharinum. Next base: position 9,221 of record JAGDQP010041004.1, on the reverse strand, counting down.
CCTAAACTTAGGGCCACTAGCTTCCCATTTTTGCCGCTAGGAGCGTGACAACCAAGGGACCACATCTCTTAACCCTATAACGATTTTATGTAAGAGCTTTCTAGTTTATCCAAAATGAAAAATAATTAAATAGTGTTGATTCTTTTAGAGCAAATGTTGATTCTAAAAGCCGAGAGATATAAGCGATATTTACAAATAGAAAAAAAAGGTCGATGTAATCTTTATTTTATATATAACCCGAAATACAATGTTATACAAAACTATCATATTTTATACATGGACATATTACAGTCTAGGTAGGCATCAGGTCTTAAAAATTGGCTTCTAAGGGCAAATCATGTAACAATTTGGCATCCGATATTTTTTGAATATATATCCATCACTGATCGGAAAAATGCCGGATGCCAGAAAAATTACCTCACGTGGGGAGGGGGCAAAGTCGAAATTTTAACCGCTTCTATTATTCACTATATCTCCGTAACCATTGGAGATAGAACATCCGATTTTTTAAAATTTTGTTTGTCTAATTGTCTTCTACAAGTTAATTTTAGTGCAATTTTGTGCTAAAGATCTTGTAATTTTCATTTATACTCAGTATTGGTTGCGCACTCCCTCCTTTGGAGTGCCCATAATTATTGACGTCAAAATCGGTCCTGGGTCTTGTGAAGAACAGTTCTGCAGATTGAATAGCGCTTGCTGATAAAGGAACCTGTCCTAGAGAAAATAGAAGGTCACAGTTTTCTGAGTAAGTAGACCAGCTCTTGATTTTTGACGTTCCAACTGAATAATTATGATGTTACATCACATCCAAGAAGAGCGTGATAAGCCATCATGCCTTTCTTTTCATTCATAAACAACTGGTTGAAAAGGTTAGGAAAGGAATATACCTTCTTCAACCTTCAATATATCTTGTTCAAAATCTTGAAGGAAATCGCGAAGAGGCAGATTCTAGGTTGATTCTGCATGCTGTGAATCACAACCCAGAAATAATTGTTGCGATGAGCAACCGATGTATTCCTGCTGTTGATGCACCCTATGACAGAATACCTTGTAAAGAATTATGCATGATGACGGGGACTTCAATGAAAAGAAGGTATATTCCTTTCATAACCTTTGCAACCAGTTGTCTATGAATGAAAAGAAGGCTTATCACGCTCTTCTTGGATGTGATGTAACGTCATATCCAGTTGGAACGTAAAAAATCAAGAGCTGGTCTACTTACTCAGAAAACTGTGATCTTCTATTTTCCCTAGGACAGATTCCTTTATCAGCAAGCATTGTTGAATCTGCAGAACTGTTCTTCACAAAGCTCTTTAAGATTAATGCGAAGACTTGTGATGAAGCTAGGTTCCTACTTCTAGGAAAATGCAGCCTGGAGAGATTACCTCCAACTAGTGATGCTCTTAAACATATAAAGAGATCGCATTACCAAACAGCAATATGGGAAAGCGCTGATAAACGTGAGATCGATCTTCCAAGACCAGAAGACTCCGGATGGTGCTTGGAGGACCAAATTCTGAAGCCCGTTTTGGGAACACTTGAAGACGTTCCCAAGGCTTGTTTAGAGATTACCACGTGTAGCTGTCAGAAACTTGAGTGTGTAAGTGTTAGAAATGTGAAATGCAAATGTCAGAAAAACGATCTCTTGTGCGCTCCAATGTGTAGTTGTCCGAGCGAATGTAAAAATTCAATTTCAGCACATGATCAAAGTGATGAAGAAGACTGAATAATACATGTGAAGACGTATGTTATCACACATTCCTTTTTCACTTTCGTTTTTATTAATACAAGAGGAAGAATCGAAACATCTATGCTTCTACTTTTTTCCTCCTTTGTTATAAGTGTTCGCACAAAACAGAGATATACGAGCGATTCTGTAGCCTTGCCTTGGAACGGTTCTATCGTAATTCTGTCATATGCTTTTTTTTCTTCTTACTGTTAAGAAGAGTGTTAAGAGCAAGAATATAATATAAAAAAAAGTGGATGGCAGATCGTTCATGATTACCTCTTGAAAATCAATGTTGAAACCTGGTTCCTAAATTGATTCTCAAAGTGGATGATTTTTAATTAGATTAGACATGTTTCTACATCGCAACAAGAGGTCTGTACGGACCCAGGCGTAAACAGTTATGGGCACTTCAAAGGAGAGAGTGCGTAACCAATACTGAGTATAAATGAAAATTACAAAACCTTTAGCACAAAAATTGAATTGTAGAAGACAAATAGACAAACAAAATAACAATGTCTGATGCTCTATCTCCAATGGTTACGGAGATATAGTGAATAATAGAAGCGGTTAAAATTTTGACTTTGCCCCCTCCTCCTCCCCACGTGAGGTAATTTTTCAAGCATCCGGTATTTTTGTGATCAGTGAAGGGTATATATATATTCCAAAAAATATCGGATGCCAAATTGTTACATGATTTGCCCTTAAACTCGAAAAGCAGAGCACTTTTGTTAATTTGATGCCTACACTATTAACGTCCAAGTTCTCTTTGTATAAAATATGACAGTTTTGTGTCACATATATTTCGGGTTATATATAAAATATTACCTCGAAATATTTTTATTCGTAAATATCACTTGTATCCTTTGGTCTCTGGACTCCTCAAATATGGTCAAGTATGCGCATTTTATCTTCTGAATGCAATATTTTCTTAATAACTATATACAACCTTTACACGGAAATAAACCAGGAATATATTTTATGCTATATACACTGTGTATATATATATATATATTGTTACAGGACAGAAGAGTAAGATTCTAATACAAACGAACGAAAACAAATAAGGAAAAAGAAAATGAGACAAGATAATCTTTCTTTAAGGCAAAAATGAATGGAGGTGAAAGACTTGTTTGACAAGAGACGCTGGTCAAGATGCCGATGTTCCGGTTTCCCTTTCCAAACATCTTATTTAATACAGAAAACGAAAAGAAGTCAAGGAGAACCATAATTAAACAAACAAACAAAAAAAAAAGACGAAAGAAAACTACTTTCAAAATTATTTGGTTCTGGCAACTCTGTTTCTCACATTCGTCTTTTTGGCTCTGCAGTATGTACCAGTATCTACAAAAAAAAAAAAAACTCTAGAGAAAAAAAATCAAATAGTCAATATCACACACTATAGTAAAGGTACACGATTGTTACATTTTTTAAACACATTTTATACAGGTCAAATTACACATTGTTTTTTGGCATGAAATTATCGTTTAAACAGCTTTTATCTTGTACGATTTTCATACACTTTTTACATATGTTGCAGCGTATTAATTGCCTGATTTTGAAGACTAGAAATAAAGTCAAAGTGTTAGCTGGGGTGAGAATGACACCCCGAGCTTCTATTTTGTGGTAGTCTATCGCTTTCACCTACACATCTTTTATTTTACATTAAAAATGTGCGACGGAAGAATGCGTGTCATGATGTTTATATGAACAAAATGTGTATAGAAAATATTACTGCAAATGATAACCGTGCTACAGGGGTATGTTAGAAAGTTTTAACTCTGAAGAAAGGAGATATGGTATCAAGCTTGAAATTTATATACGTTCGATTGAGTTTCCCTGCACTTCAAAACACTTTCCCTAGGGTTGCTCTGAATTTTCTAACATATTGTAAAAAGAACAAAAGATATTGCTCAGGGCCTCCAGCCATTCAGAAACAACACCTTCACCGGGAAATGCTTGCATTTCAGCTGTATCCCACGGATGGACAAAAGAAGGTGCTAGGTCGACTAATACGACGGATGTGGGAAAGGCTCAAAGTGATGAACATCCTGCACTGTCTGGTAAACAGCACGTACTTATTTAACTTCAAAATGCACGTTTTAAATGCAGACAGACTAAAAAAACAAAATGGTGATGGTAATGGGGAACTCTGTATGTGGAATCAAAGAAGAAAGATGGGTTCAACGTCTACCTTGTGAATCGTGGTCTCATGTTGAATATATATGTCTAATTTGTCAGCGAATGCGTCAAATCCATATCTTGAGTTAGACGGAGGGTATCTAAAGTAATATAGTTCGACGAAATAAGTTTTATTTTTGCTGCGAATGTTTTATTTTGGATTTTGTTTTTATTTTCAAATCGATATGATTGAGTGTTGCAATCCATTTTGATCATAAAGATTGCAACTTGTGTAGGGAAAGGATAAACTAAAAAAGATTGGGAACGTAGTAACCCAAAACTGTATAATGGCACTTTCAGTTGGAGACCAAGTATGATTTTATTACCTAGTTTCTTCTTTTCAGACAAAAATATTATAATAACTGAGAGCGAAAACCAGGAAGAAGTGATTATAATTGTCTGTAGAAGTAGAGAAAAGCAAATAATGGCAACAAAACAACAGGAAAACTCTCGAAAATGTTAGGTAATAATGTTTCTATTTTATACAATATATTTTTAGTAAAAGAAAAAAAAAACAGACTTGTTTCTGGAGCTAAGGAAACATTAATATTTTCTCCGTGCGTCTACTAGTTTTACAACCACTCAGTTATTAACTGACATAAGATCGACATAATATTTAGGTTAACTTCGGCACAAACTTCATATATATCAAAGAAAAGCAAAACCCTCTTCCTACATAATCAATATACTAATTAGAAATTATGAATATTTATCATATTTAACCATATTTGTAAGTTTTCTGGTTTGGAAAATAAAGTATCTAAGAAACGACCATATAAATATTTTAGAGAACAGAAATTTATCTGCAATAAATGAAGAAACGTAGAAGCCAACAATGTGAAGCCTTTCTCTTATGCCTTAGGTGGAAAGTGGTTCTGTTTCCCGCAGAACTCACTTCGCTGATTTAAAAGAGTGTTTGAAGTCTGTAGTTTTTCTTACTCAATATATTATTAGATAATGTCAGGTATTCTCAGACGGCGAAAGTGGAGCAGATAGGAACAAGATATTTCGATGTTGTTTGGCAATCACACTACCAGACAAGATCTTTTAAAGATACAAGGAAATAGGACGCTTGTCAGAGACTTAATCCGGAAGGCATAAGGAAAGCAAGACTGTGTGTGCACACGAGAAGAATTCTTACTTACTTTTAAGCTCAAGTGAAATAGTTAAAAGCAGACGAAAATGAAGTGTTTGTTTGCGTGGTCAGTTTTAGTGTTAATTTGCTATTTTTCCGTTGCGGAAAGCGCTAATATAAGTAAGTATAACATTTTTTTTTAATAATTTACATTGTAAAGCAAAATAATATACTTATTTGAGAGTTTTAATAAACGTCACTTCTGATATTATTATTTTTTTTACTGTTGCGCAGAAGTGTAATAATAAGTACATAAAATGTAAGTACCCCCAGCACGTCTTTCCAGGGAGTCTGCCAGAATTTTCAGTGTAAGGGTGTAAAGCCAAAGTAATGGAGGTGTAAGTACGATTTTGTAGCGGTGTGCTCGACGATTTGGAGAGGTAACACGTCCCCTTCATTGGCGGGGGTGGGAGGTCTGGCAAAATCCCTGCGTCCTTCTGAAGGTGAACTTTCAGCACGTCTTGTGCATTTACTTTTTAAAGATTTCTTACTGACATCGTCTTCACATTATATTTTCAGAGCTCTGGTGCTCAAACCTCTTTTTAAATAATTGTGCTTTGTCCGCTTTCTTACTGTCGAATTGCGTCAATAAACCCCATTGCTGCGATGTAGGGAAATTGTTGCCCGTATATATTAAAATAGCTCACAATATGCATTATTAGCCGCCCTACTGGTCTAGTCGTTACCGCCGATGACTGGTGATCGTGGGTTCGATTCATGGCTCTGCCATGTTTTTTTCAAAGCGAGAAGTTTTGGAACGGTGCCCACCCAGCATCGTGATGCAATTAAGGATCTGCTGTGAATAAAAGATAGTAGCGATCACAGTTGAGAGCTTTGGTTCTCCTCTCCCAACATGTCTGGTCAGCGTGGGAGCAGTAGAACGACTCCTCGCTCCGGGAGAGGCCTGATCCAGTAGTGGATTGAATATGGCTATGAATTATTTTGAAATATGCAGCATTATCGTTAAAGACTCGTATACAGATACAAGTGTATACGATAGTATACCTTTTACTAGGAAGGTGGTTGAGATGTCGTTGAAAACCGAAGCAGCACACTCATGTGAAAATGACGTCATTGTTTGGTCGAAGATTGATGCGAAAGACGTCGAAATGACGGGTAAGTGTCACAAACGAAACGACGTATGTAAAATTCCTCCAGTGACAGCTTATTCCTGTAGCTATTGGTTTTAAGGAAACATATAAATGAACCAATCTGTCCCGGAACAATCATTCAATCCCGGTGCTTTTGCATTTTAACCGCATTATAGAAAGCAATGACATACACATAAAACAGTTGAATGCGACAAGTTCACTGTTTTACACCAATTGCATTGGCTAAGATCACGCAGTCGCTGTCGAAAACGAGATATAATCATAGTATGTCGTCAAAAACTAGAGGATTAAACATGACAGAATTACGTCAATTAAGAGACCAAAATATCACCTATTAGGGACGTAGATTTCATTTACAAAGACGTGATTTTGATTTTTTTCGACCAAACCTCACGTCTTTTTCACATGAGTGTCGGTTTGGGAAGAAGAGATCTCGGTCAGGTGAGTTCAAACCCGTATAAATCATACATTTCGCAGGGGACTGCTCTGAAGATAGTAGGGGCAATTTGTAACTAGAGCCGAAACTTTTAGTGACTTTAGGTGACCGAAACTTTAGGTCACTTTTAGTGACCCGAACATAGGAGACCCAGAGGCACAGATCAAAACGACGTAAATGACTCGGACCGTAACTTGAATGATCTGCCTTTCAGAATAGCCTTCCCGAGGAGGGATTTGCTACACCTCCGGGTGTGTTTATGTGTTTTTTTTTGGGGGGGGGATATGAGACTATTTATAAGCTATACCATCGTTAGGCACTTTCGAGTGTCGTATTTTTTGTGTTCTGGGGTGGGGGTAGGGGGCAACCACCGATCCCGGGCACCCCTGAAAGAAAAATCTGTATTTCTGGAACCTGAGTTCTTTAAAGATTCTTAAGGAATGTGATGCCTTTAATATAACAGCAATTTCCTGCTCCATAGATGGCACTCTCATAAAATGTATAAATGGCATTATTGAAAAGATTTAATAAATTCTTGAACCTTTTAACTTTTATGGAACTAAAATAGTATAGGATTTAATGTTAATGGATTGCTTTATTCCTCAAAATATATTGGAAATATACCACTGATATTTCATGATACCAAGTATTAGATCGCTGATAGATATTGTAGACATTTTTCCCATCCTTGTAGTGAAAATTAGATTAGAATATACTGTGCTGTGTGATTAATACTTCTTTCTTACAATTTACCACAGATTATCTATCGTTAGATAATAATAAATTTTCCCATCGTTTTGCTGTGGTGGAGCATATTACAAGACTTGTTTCAACTTAACAATGCCCTTCGGAATGAAGTCATGAATAAGTTCCATTTCATAACCGGAACAGACCAGAACTATAAAAAAGATCACTTTTTAATTATGAACAGAACTTTATGTCATGTTTTTTGTTTCATGTCTGCTATCTTCCAACCTTGTCGCAAAAGAGACGTGAAGAGATACCAGTCTTTTTGTTCTGCTCCAGTGAATATTTTCTCATACAGTATACAGAAAAACGTATTAACAGGATGTAATTTTTTTCTCTTTGCTTAATTCACAATAAAAATCATAATTTCGTGCAAAAAAAAATCCGGGTTTATAAGACTCGTATATAAGGAAATAATATGAAGTGTAAATCCTGATTAATCCTGTTTAAAATGTTCATAAGTTCAGCCATTGTAACTTTAAACGACTGATGCGCATCTATTTAATGTTATTACTAACTGTTAAACAAATGGTCCTGTCCGGATAAAAAAGAGGGTAGAAAACCGTTCTACTGTTGATTTAGTTGGATTTATGGCGGAAAAAGCGATGCACCCGTACAAGACGCTGATCTAAAGAGGAAGGAATTGAACTATTATTTGTGGTCATAAGGGAAGCTGTCACTCGGGCCGAGATAGGGTTGGGGGAAGAAAGCAAGGACTCAACCAAGGACTAAATTGAAGGTACCAGCCTGGCATTTTCCTGGTATGACTGACGAAAACCCCTTTAAAAAAACTCACAAAGGATGTTCGTTACCTGGAATCGAATCCAGGACCAACTGAGATATGGTCGCTTGGTGAAAATAGAGCAAATTTTATATTTTTCATGAATATTTCTTATTCAAATATTTCCAAGTACACTTAAATCTCGTTTATATGGACTTCGTGGTCGTGGGAACAGACTCGTTCCGAATACAGTAGGGATATTGTAATTTGGTGATATATTTATATTAAATGAATTTTGTGTAAGGTATAAACTAACCATTCTTCTAGGCAATGTTTTCCACTAGTTTACTAAGATACAATAAACACACAGTAAATGAAAAAAAATGAAAATAACACTAATGGGGGAGGTTTTTTGGTGATAGTGGTAGGTTATTTGGTGATATTGGGTAGGTTATTTGGTGATATTGGGTAGGTTATTTGGTGATAGTGAGTAGGTTATTTGGTGATAGTGGATAGGTTATTTGGTGACATTGTGAATTATTAACCAGAACTTTTCTCTAACAAAATGTACGTACATGAAACAAATGTATCGCTCTGATTCATCAGATTAATTTTTCACAAAAGTCGTCACACATGAACATGGATATGTCCTAGTCAATGTCCAGTACATGACAATTCTCATGAAATAGTTGTATGAAAAAGCTGCATTGAATTAAGTTTGCACCTGTTATTTTGTGAAACCAAAATCTACATTTCATGCACATCTAGCTAGGCATAATGATGCTTGTCTGAAGAAGTGACGTGTACTTCCAAAAGTCCTGGAGAAAATTAATCTGTTTTTCTCAGTTTTAGAGATGGCTCACAGGCTGACACTGATGGAGTTTTAAACTTTTCTGCTCTGGAAAAATATTACACACCTTGTGGACAGAATAGCATACAGAGAATAAAAAATAATCTTAAAAAACTCTTTAAAGACATACTTTTCTTAAATTCGTACTAAAAGTAAAAAATGATTTTGTTCATGCATAACTAACGAGAAAAACATGGGCACGCTCTCATTTATATTTAATACATTTTTCATTTGGTGCGTCCTATGCTTTTCTTCTTAGTTATGCATACGAATTGTTTAAGAAAAGTGTGTCATTAAAAAGTTTTTTTTTTAA
>JAGDQP010041001.1:0-16067 GCA_022664845.1 Lepisma saccharinum | reverse complement strand
AAGGACGAAAACTTCTTCAGGAAAAGAAAAGTGGAAGACGGTACAGAGTATTGGAGATCATTGAAGCAATATACAATAATAGCGCAAAAAGAAACTTTCTTTTACCAATACTAGGACAATATTGAAGACCACACAATAACAAAAGCTTTGAGAGGAAATATCTACAAACACGAAATCCATCGCTTCAAGAATCACGATAAGTTCACATGAGTTGAGAACATTCCTTGATGAATGATCGAGAAACCATCTGTGGCGTCAGTAAAAGAAAGAAGTAAATAGAAAGCGATCGAAAGCGCGAGAGAGAGAAAGTAGGGAAAGTACACGAGACAAGGATAGGATTTGAACGACTAAACTTCCTCCACGTCTTTTTATTCTACGGATGGTTTGAAAAGGATTATTGGAAAAATAAGAACAATCGCTGAAAGGGCTGTCTTGAACGGGAAAAGAGAAGACAAAAACTAGACAAGAGAGTATTGTTTGGCAGAACCTGAAGTCACGAAAATGCTGGCCACGTCGAACAAAGATTTGTGAAGAGACGCCTGGAGAATCTAACATGATTAAAGCAGACGCCAAAACAAAACATGCTAACTAAAGAAACGAAAATAATAAAAAGAAGAAAGGCGGCAAAGAAAATAAAATGGAACCCCAAGTGATATCTCTGTGAAACAACAGTAGGGAAAACAAAACCAAAAGTCTCATTCATGACCTACATGTTTTTTATGTTGAATATCATACATTAATCATGTCATTACTATCTAAAGTCCATTCAAACAGAATTGTTACTACAAGAAGAAAGAAATGCTTTCCCTAGAATCAGTAGTCCATTATAATCATGATAGTACAGCTGTAACACAGGTCAAGAAACGTCTAGTTTAATTGGTGTGTGTCTACCATCTTCATTATGACTTTTCACTCCTTTTATGACACAAGAGTATTATTATTCTTTCGACATCTTTGTTGAGAATACAAGATTAGAGAGAATGTGGAGAAGTCAGCTACTGCCTCATTTTGAATGTACCATCACAGCGTTTTCTTGGTGTGACTAAGGGAAGATTCTCGAAACCATCAGTCAGGGGGACCGAACGCTGCTTGTGAACGGTAAGGCTCTGCCAACTGGATGTAGATGCTATTTTTTAACGGTACAGTTAGAAAACTTATCACCAAGTGAAATATGTATAAATAAGCAATGAACACCAAATAGTTTTTTGAGTGTATAGCCAAACTTTAAAAACTTCCCTTGCTGCTTATTTTTAAGACTTATCTTAACAGGCTGAAATTTGAAAGTGGAAATTCGTAAGACGGAATGTTTCTCTTAAGGAGAAAGTAGTGCATGTTCCTTCGATAATTTATGAGTGAAGACGGTGATGACTATGGGACAAAATGCCACTTTCATTTCTTCAATGACGTTTACAAAAGACCTCTTCAATTTCTTCCAATTAGAAGCCACTGTAATTTCATCTTCGATAGTCTGGTTTTGAAAGGAGAAGTGTTCGAATTTATCTTCAATAGCGTGTTTATTTAACAATTCCACTTCAAAGACTTTTAACATCGGAAAACATATCGCACAACAGTTTACCTTCATATATAATTTGATATTAAACTTACCTAAAAATCCTGTTATATCAATAAGAATTCTTGGTTTAATAATAGATTCTCATTACATAATTGCAAAATAAAAATTTCTGTCTGCCGTGAACTTTCTGTTTCAGTTCGCAAATGCAAAAGGCTGTTTAACACTTTCTGTCTAATTATTATCATTCCAACTTCAAGTATCTCAGAGATCTGGAAAATTGTGTATCGTAATCTATGCTGCTAATTTACAACTGTGATCATATTATAAGATTATAAATAAATACAAAAATTTAAAATTGTCGTTGAGATTGTCAATTATTTGCAAAAAAGCCAGAAATACTTTCTAAAAAGTTCAATACTTCATTATTTTACTGTTGTGATACGATAAACATTAAATATTAACCCTTCACAATGCAATGTCGGATGTAGTCCGACATTCATTTTTTCCGCTTACAGTCTAATGTCGGAACACTCCCGACATTTCGTTTTGCCTTCACGTGTTACAACTCCTGCAAATCAAGATCTTTGCGTTTTAGTAATTAGTTTTGAATGTTGTCACCAGATGTCAGGCTATATCATTCATACTTTGTTTTTCCTCTCAATAAGTGGCATATATTGGAAGACAATTAGGTCGTCTGCAACTTTTTCCAAGTAGTGTACAGTGGAGGGACGAAAATGCTGTTTCGTGAAGGTAGCCACATTTTTTTTTAGCTCAACGTAAAAATAAATCAACAAAAGGATGTGTGCAGTAATCGCAAAATAGAAAATGGTAGGGGAAAAACTTCATATTACGGGTAAAATCCCGTTATAACGAATTTTACAGGATCCATGATTTTATTTCGTTATAACGAAAATTCGTTGTAATGAACATTGTATTGAAGAACAAAAATTCGTCGGGGATTTCGTTATGACGATATTCGTTGTAAAGGAACATGAGCCCGTCACCCAGGATTTCACCCAACCCTTTGGCTCAAAATGTGCCATACAATAAAGAAAATACAAGTAAAAATGTAAGTGAAACATGCATTTTGTAAGTCTAATATAAATATGCCATGTTATGCTTTCTATACAGCATAGTAAATACAATTATCAACATGATTATTTATACCCATTCCAACTAGCCAAGAAAAAGTGGAAGCTGACAGGAATTGGGCATCCGCGATAATAATACAGCAAAGGAATTATTCATAATAGATGAGCTTGTACAAAACGCTACTAAAAAGTGGAAGGAACGTTTACGAATATGCATAACACTTTACACTTGCACTTTACATAATTGCACTTTATTGCAATCATTGTTCAAATCGAAGACGATTAAAAGTACTATGTAGTTTATATTTCAACGTAACAAGCGAATAATTAGCCTAAGCACAGATATTGTCTATGTAAGTAATGTGCAATATGTACTTGACGACATTACAAGGATCACATAACGTAATTTGTAGAATATCTTCCATGCGGGCCGCCCCTACACCTTTCATTGGTCGTGTGTAGGAAACCAGAAAAGAATCCCTTTCATACAGAGCCTGTCAACTATCACGTAAATCATGCAGAAAACAACCTGTGGTTTACTTATTGTTTTTATGTTATTAAAGATGTATGACATTCAGCATTGCTTCTCACATTTGTCTCCATATTATTTCGTTTATTGCTCTGCTGTCCTGCAATGCAATATTGTTTAGGTTGTTGAAAGAAACAAGAGTACACAATATAGGGAAACCGATACACATGCTCCCATACAAGGAAAAACTATAGCATGAAGCTTTCTTGTCCCTTCCTACAATCTTCTTTACTCCGTTTCCCATCAGCTCTTTAGTCTATTTTCATTCCAACCCCATTTCCGAAAGTGTTCCCCTTCCTTCCTTTTCCAAATCTTTTCAAAAAGTATCCCTGTGGGCCTGCAATTGCTTCTTTTGCCATCTTCCGAAATGTCTTTACCTTAAAAAGTACTGAAACCGAAGACAGAATTTGGTATCCATTTTCCACTGTCCGTCCCCTTGCCCCATTCTTTCTTCGCCTAAGTCTATACGAAATAATCTTATTTCAACACAACAACACTTGCAACGCAGAACTAGGGAAACATCTTTCCTCCGTGAGCATACATACCCTTAAGGCGATATGTTCCTACAATAGAAATGGTCGAAGAGATTTCTTTGGCCATAAGCATTTTCGAACTGTATTATTTCCTTTTGGGTTATGTTCTTCTCTTACCTAGATAAAAACAAACGTGAGAGACAAATATTTCATCATTTGAAGCCTAAAACAAAAACGAGAGCATTTAAAAAAAAAAAGTTGGAACAATATTTACAATTTAAGAAAAGAGTTCATTCCATAACGCAGAATAGCTTCATATTCTTAAGTATTATTGCATATAATTAATACTCCGTACTCTCACAAATAAATGGATGATTTATTTGCACACTCAAATAAAAACTATGAATTCACAAATATGCAGGAATATTAATTTTCGTCTGGAAGTTCAAAAAAATAAGACCTTAGCCTCCGTGGTTCAGAGTCTAACGCAGCAGACTTCGGACTGACAATCGGTAGATACGTTGGTTCGAACCCCGCGGGCGACTATCCTGATGGAGGTTTTCCAGGGTTTCCCTCAGTTTCACTAGACGAATGCCAGGATGGTATCTTAAGTAAAGCCCTAACCAATACTTCTCCCATACTCTACCTACCCCACCCTGTTCTGAGCCGAAGATTCCGAAAGGCTATATTCAAATTCAATTCAAAGTTCCAATAAAATATTCGTTCCGAAGAAACGAATAACTTACCGCGTGAAGTTAGTGTCAGATTCATATTCAAAATAGCAGATTTAATGTTGACATTTTTTTTTCATCTAACTAACGCATCAATTCCAAAAGCAAAAGTGGGTGCACTTAGATGGAAGCAAGAAAAACACATAGAACTAAGCGTCCTGCTCAGGATACAGAGAGAACAGCGCTAATTTCACCCGAAATAAGCTGGCATCAAATTCAAATGCATATGCGAGATATATAATAACAAACTCGTATATGAAAGCAGATATTATGGTTGACAACTTGTTGTAGCCAAATTACCGCATCAATTATAAAAACAAAAGTGTGTGCAAGTAAATGGAAAAGAGGACAACACATAGAACTAGATACCGAAGATATCCTGGGAACACATGTCCCAGGATACCGGAAGGACAGCGCTAATTTCGCCCAAAATATGTATAAAAACTTAACATCAGAAGAAGAAGATGATAACAAAATTTACTGTGTGGATCGTTACAGATTTTGCTATAACAACAACATAAAAAGCACTCCGCAGATTTTTGTAAAGGAATATATAAGTTCAGAGGTTGTAATAATATTTTGCAGAGAAGTAAGGGACACGAGTGTGGCTACTACATCTGTAGAAATTGTAAATATAATGTGAAAAAGAACGAACATCAATGTTATTAGCAATACAACCAAAGAAGAGGTGGACTATGTATCAAAAATGTATATGTAACATAATATAATAAATAACTGTTACTAACCTCTATGTAATACTCTGAAACGCATAAAAGTTTAAACATTGTGAAGAAATATTTAAAAACAACAAAATGTATGAGTCGATATCTCACATAGATAGATATAAGCTAGTATCTGAAAAATGGATTAATGATAAATTATCAGAAGAAGTATTCATACAAGTTGTTAAAAGAAATTAAGTAAAAAGTATTAACATGTAATGAAATGCAATTACACAGAAAAGTATATAATCTTTGACTATGGAGCAAATCAAGAAACAGGAACTCATAAAGCCAATTTTGTAATTACATACGGTTTTAATGGTAACAATGATTATTTTGAAACAAATTATGAGTTTTGTAAATGGATAATCTCTACAAAACATAATGCAAAAGCTTACGATTCTTACTTTATCTTACAATATTGCAAAAAGAACGCTCTTCAATCTTACATTATTTATAAGGGATATAAACTAATGTTATTAGAAGTACCTTCTGTTAATATATGTATAAATATTAGACAATATCAATCTTGTTCAACAACCGTTACATTCCTTTCCAAAAACATTTGATTTTAATGAATGAAATAAAGGTTATTTCTCACATTACTTCAACAAATCAGATAATCAAACCTATGTTGGACCAATACCCGATACAAAATACTATGGTGTTAAGACAATGAAAAAAGGTCAAAGTGAGAAGTTTCTAAAGTGGCATCAAGAACGTAAAGAAGTTAGGTTATGTATTTGATTTCAAAAAAGAACTTTAAGAATATTGTGATTCAAATTTAGACATTTTAAGAAGTGACTATATAGAACTAAGGAAACTACATTGATCGTTTTCAGTATTTAGCTATTACAAATCTACGTATGGGTATATACATATCAAAATACATTACATATAAAACTATTGGAGTGATTAAAGAAGATACAAATGAAACATACTCAAAACAATCAATTGCTTGGTTAAATACATTTGGTAATAACATTAAACACACTATAAATGATAGTGAAGTAACTGTATGTGGTTCAAAGGTTAATGAATATGATGTTATAACAAAAACTGTGTATCAATCTCATGGATGTTTGTAAGAAATGTTTTAAAGGATCAACTATTAATAATGTTAATCACGCGACAATGGAAGACCTGTACTAGAAAACAATCAGAAGATCTAAACAAATCCGCCTGTACTATTTTATTATAAATTCGTTGTAGGCAAATCAATAACAATAGTCCCAAACGAATACCAGAACAGAAAATATTTTGGATACATATAATGCAAAATATTACCGTCTAAATGTTATATCACCCGGTATTGTCTGTTAAAGACAATGAAATCAACACACTTATATTTCCATTATGTAACCAATGCATGATAAATCAAACATATAAATCTACTCATACCCATAACAAAAGAATTATAATTGGTATATATATACAACTATAGAATTAAACAAAAGCCATAGAAAAAGGGTACAAGTTAATATAGATATACGAATAGCAACACTTTAAGAAAACAAGTAACGAACTATTTAACGATTATATTAAAGACTTTATGAAAATCAAAATAGAAACATCACCTTCGGAAGAAGATTACAAGACAAAAGAACAATATATAAATGCGATTAGAAAGACATTAAATATAAAACTTGAGCCTAAAAAGATTGAACCTAATCCTGGTAATAGAGCAGTTGCTGAGATATCCTTGAACTTTTTATAGGAAAAGTTGGACAAATCAAAACCTTACTCAAACGGAATATGTCTCAGATGTTAAACTACGTAACGAGATACTTTCAGATGATACAATAGGTATATATGAACGTTTATAAGTGATGAAATGGTTCAAATATCTTATAAGTATAAGTCGATAATTCAACATCAATTAATATACACATCGCTACATTTGCAACAGCAGATGCAAGATTAAAACTATGATCTGTAAGAAAAACTAGGTAAAAGTGTTATATATTACGATATGGATTCTACAGTGTATTGTGTAAACGAAAAGGAAATAAAGACTGGTTGTAATCTTGGTGAAAGGATACATTAGAAAAAGATATTATATTATTGAATGGAATTCAACTGGCAAAGAATCATTGTTACACGATAAACAATGAAAAATTGTAATTAATATTAAAGGTTTCACTCGCAACTATCAAAATTCGTTAAAGCTTAACAAAAGATAGAATGAGAGAAAGTATTAGCAAGGAAAAAGCAAAAATTCAATTAAACTACAACCAAATAACAAGAAACAAAGTTACAAAAGGAATATTTAATAAACTAACAGAAAAAGAGTGTAAGATGGATTACAATAAAAGAGTTATTTTGAATGAAAAGAATGATATAATTCGTTACCTTCCATATGGATTTTAAACACACACAAAAGAAATCACCAATCATTTTTTATGTAATAAATGTAACACGATGGATAAACACATAATGGAAGATGTGAAACATATATGTAGTCTGTAAAATATAAAAAAGAAGAAAAGTAACTGAGAAATATTGATGTAGAAGTGATTTCTGTTATGTATCGTGGGATCGATGCGAAGGGAAAGAAGATGTAAGATATAAATATAAGTGTAATAGTGAGTAAATTAGTTATATTAGTTATAGGTTAGTAAGTGTCTTTTATGGACCTTATTTCATAAGTGTAAAGTGTTATTCTACGGAAAAATAAAAGTTGTGAGTGAGTTTCAGAGATGAGCCATATGTTCGTAGTGTTTTCATGGATAATGTGCAGTACCCGCCTCCCCCTGTACCACAAAAGCCTATTCGGCGAAGTACATCCCATCACACTGTATGGTCCTTCTCCAACGTTCCACCAGTGACACAAGCCGCTGACGATACCACGCTGCAGGCTTTGAAGCAAAGAACTCAGTAATGCCAGTTGTCACATTTACTTTTGCTTTTTGGAATTGGGGCGTTAATTAGACGGCAAAAATTGTCAACCCTAATGTCGGCAATCTTATATATGAATTTGAATATGATGCTAGCTTATTTTGGACAAAATTAACCCTGCCCTTTCTGTACTCTGGCACAGGAATCTTAGTTCTGTGTCTTGTCTTTCTTTCTATCTATGTGCACCCAGTTTTATTTTTGGAATTGATGCGTTAATTAGACGGCAAAAAATTGTCAACCTTAATATCTGCTATTTTGAATATGAATCTGACGCTAACTTCACGCAGGTGAATAACTTGTCCGTTAGAATAAATAATAACGAACAAAATGCTCCGTTAAACCAAGATCAGATAAAGTATCATCTTTCGATAGTGAAATACTAACAGAAATATTTGTCGCTGCAGAATCGACCTGCATCTCGATTTCCGTCACCCCTCTTGCGGTTCACTTTTCAACCTTTTGCCTTATACAGGATCTCTGTGTAATGAAAATTAACGTCTTAACAATCTTTCTATGTTTATAATATCGTTACCAATTAAATACTCAAAACACCTCAAGCTTGTTTGACTAAAATCTAAATTATGCGGTTTTGAACTCCATTCCATATTAAGTGGACCATGTATTACGCACTTACCGAAACAACTTGGATTCCACACACGCTTCATTAACTTTGAGTCATTTCATGCATACAAAATCTACACTTAATGTATAGAAAAAGTGTATCCTGTTTTACATGGCAGGGAGCGAAAATAGTTGATCTATTACCGTTTCTTTACCGCAGACTGCGAACTTTTCGAGTGAGCCTCGTATATCACGCACCGAGCCTAAGTAACTAAAGAGTAGAGAATACAAAAGAGATCGGACCTATACAGAAAGAAAGGAATTGGTCCCCGTAACCAAATAAAACCTGCACTGTAAAAAGTGGAAACATGAAATGGATGAAAGTTACTCCGCTTTATGGAGAAATAAAAGTCGAAAATTAGCTTTCTGTTGTATTTACTCGTAAACGAGGATATAGTGTAAGTCTTTTAGTGGAAAGATTGGTAAAATTAACTCCATTTCAAAGTTAAACATTTTCTTTGTAATAGCTTAACGTTAACTGAAAATGGGTTGAAACTGACCAAAGTGATTTATCCGTGAACGTTCAACTTATTTTACGCTTAAAACTCGGTCATTTTCTGGTCAAAGTGTAAGCTAAACAGGAAAGTTTGAGGTTACGTACTTTTCTGGATGAAGTTTAAGCCTTAGTTGGATATTCTATAATACAATAACAGGAGTAACATTACTTGTTTGTCACTGAATGCCCCACCATTTTGAGTGTTTATATTGCCTTTACACTGTGAACAGTAAACAGTTCACTGGACCGAGAACGGCAAGGATTGTATAGGCGGAAAGAGAAACTAAGTTAGGTATAAATCTTTACACTGTAGCAAACGTATATCTCCTTTTTTCACGAGACATTCCTCGTAGTAAAATTAAAAACGTGTTAATGATTAACCTCCTTCGCAGTAAAACCTTAGCTATAGATATCCCTCGGAAAGGCAGGAACACCAACTGCCTTCGTAGCTAAAGAGACAAGAGCGTCTGACCAGTGTGCTCGTGGACCCTGGATCGAAACCCGACCACTTCAACTTTTTTTTTTAATTTTTAATTTTAAAGGAATATTAACGTTTATTCTTTTCTACTTTAAAAAATGCTCTGATTGAATGAAATACGTTGGAACAGTCATATATATGTGTGTATGTGTATATATATACCGCGTGGGAGCAGTAGACCAACGCCTACCTTCGGGGAGAGGCCTCATCTACTAGTGGATTGAATATGGCTGTGACTTATTATTTGATATATATACACGCATTTTGAAATTTAAAAAAAAGTAAAACGTTCAACCGAAAACTGGCTGAATGTAGATTAATCCAAAAAGTGGAGGCAGCTCAGCTGGATAAACGTTGTGTCTCTTATTTTTACAGTGTGCTATGCTGGTGTACATCTTATCAAGTAGGAGTCTTAATAGCACCTTAACTAGATAAAAGAGTAATCGTGGCCTAGCTGTATTGGTATGCGTAAGACCCCTATTTTGAATGTAAGTCAACATCGGTAATCACAACATACCATGTCATAAGCTCGAAAACCAGCTGAGAAGTTTCGTAAGTTCGATTGGTATTCTCTTCCAAAACACAACTCATCTCGTTGTCTAATATACACTGTAATAGTTACGAACATACTTAATGATAAAGAAACAAATTCATGTGACAGGTTTATTCATCTCTAAAATCCTACACCCGAGAAAGCCCCCCGATACGTTCGGATACATCGAGTTACATCTCCAAAATTCAATTGGTTGGTATACACCTATTTATTAGCAACGTTAAAAAACAAAAGTATAACGCATAATGTGTTTCGAAGCAACCGCCGAAGTATATAACCAGCTGACGTCATTAAGAATACAGTGTAGCCAAAAACCAGAACGTAATTATTTGTAATAATTCTAATAAAAAACCAGTATTGCCAACCTCGCAAACCAATCAAATGTTCGGTTTCAACATTACGTAGAAGAGCACCTATTTCAATTATAGGATAAGAAATTACTTCTAGTACATCCTTAGAAAGATTCAAACTTCACTATAAAAAAAAATATTTAAGTGCTCCAACTGACGGTTCAACAAACAGAAGAGATAAGCAAAATTCACTTCCAATTAAACTGACAGTTGAAATTTAAATTTTAATATACTAAAAATTGAATCTATAGAGGAATGTTCTAGAATTTATTTCAGCTCATATATTTTATAATTATAATAGGGGCTCTCTATGTAAGGTTGAAAACAAAACATTTGGTTGTTTATATCTGGTAACGAGGACCAATTTATTTATTTATGTGTGTGTGTCAAGAACTATCGAAAGATCTCAACTCTCACTAATTTAACTTGAATTTTCGTAATCTACTGACACCTTTATGAGTCGCCATGGCTCAGACGGTAGCGCGTCTGACTATGAATCGGGCGGCCCTGGTTCGAATCTCGGCCAGGACACTGGAGACGTTTCTCGCAGTGTTCCCATGCCTGGCACTCTGAGGTGCACTCAGCCTCCTATCAAATTAAGTGGCAGAGTGTTTTTGGTACTCCTGGGCACTTTGGGAAGGTAAAGGCGGTAGAGCGTGAGACTGACCACCTAACCTCACTTAGTACCGTAGGTCAAGAAAATGAGGAGCGCTACCTCCACATTTCCCATGCGCCGTTCACGGCGCGTGTGTATCGCACAGGGGATAGCTTTACTTTTTTTTACCTTGATTGACACCTTTAATACAAGCGTGTTTCATATCTGAAATAAATAACGACTCTTATCAATTACGACACACAAAAAATAATTATGATCTCTATACTGCAGATGGATTTACATCTGTATTCCTTGGCTCTGCTTACACGGAGGTCGATATTGTAGGCACTAGAATTTGAATTGTTCATTTAAGGCCTTTAGGCATCTAAGGCTCAGGCCGGAATAGAAGAGGAGAAAGAATTCGGGAAGGTGTCGGCCAGGACCTATGTTGAATGTGCCATCCCGGCATTTGCCTGGTGTGACTGAGTCCCGAATGCTACGCCAACGATCTATCACTGAGCTACGGCCGCTCGGTATGTAGACACTAGAGTGTGTATGTGTGAGAATAACTGATGTGTGATATACAGGATGTTTCTTTAATATGTGAGCAAATTTGACAGACGAATTCCTGATACCAATACAACGAAAAATGTTCACACGAACATTGGGCATTCCGCTTCATTTTCGATATACAGTAAGAACACAATATAGCCGTGACAATGGTAAAGAATAGTCATATTTCACGATAAATCACAAAAGATGTGTTAAATGAAAATGTTGTTGCTAGTTGATTAGTATCAGTATTGCGGATATTAGGAGGCAAAATGTCACGTTTTTGAATTGTTAATATTTATCAACCTTGTATAAATATTACCGATTTGCCCTACGTTAGTTTATTGCATATTTCATGCCCCCAAGTGATGAATGACAAACACCACACGTGAAGTTTTTACGTATAGTGAATTGGTAACATTTATAGAAGGTTGGAAACACTGATAACCGAATACCGTGACATTTTGCCTCCCATTATCCACCATGTGGATACAAAAAATCAACTACAAACAACAAAATTTTCTTTAATACATCCGTAGTTAATTTCCGCATCTTTAGAGGTAAATGTGGGTGTCCTTACCACTGTCATGGATAGATTGTGTGTCCGAAATTATAAGTCATGCATCTTGATGGACCTATAGTCCAGGGTATCTACTAAAGAAAGAACCTCTAACGTCAAAAACCTGCAATAAAGAGGATTTTCTTCGCTGTTTTATGTACAAAAAGTGTGTTGTATAACATATCAAAAGTTTGTATTGTTTGAAGCATGGGAAGCAGCCGCTATTTGGAGAAGATGGTGGTAAACATAATTTTTATTCATATCATAAATGGTAAACCGAAGAGCAATTTTACGGGAGTACAAAATGAAAAGTCACCTTTCAGCTAAGACGAACGGCTACAAAGTTATAACTTCTTTTTAATGACGTAAATATCAACTTGTAACAGAAAAATTGATTTTAATATAACTATAGTGTGAGGCGAATTCTGGAAACATCCTAGTATGTGAAAAATTAAAGGAGATTATTACATCAAATGTTCAATATAGGTAGTGTGGGAGGATGGCCACCAGGGTGGCCATTTTGAAAGCTGCCATGCTGGTTTTGGGTCTAGAAACTTTCATCAGAAGTTAGTCATGTGATATATCGTTTTAGGCTGGTTCGTTCCTTCAGTAGAAATTCAAATGTGAAGTCATTTTTGTACCTACGTATATTCGTTTAGGAGTTAGGGATTCTTAGATATGGTTAAAACGCGTAAATTGAGATATGGCATAAGGCAATGGATGGTCATTCTGCCGTTCCATGTAATTCATCATCGCGCTAAGCCTTTATGATCGAATCGAGAGTGTGCTAATAAGTAATGGTCGTAGTATCGGGGTGAACAGCTGAGTTAAGCTCACCTCATTCATAAGACAGCAGTCACACAAAGATAATGGGCAATTTGAGGAGGTGAGATCTGTGTTCGATAAGAGAGTCAGTGAATGACCACGGACCTAACCGAAAAGAGCACGACAACATTATTTGTGGCAATCATTATGAAGAGGAACTCGAAGAACTCGAGGATAAAAAGTGATGTCAACTGTCAGAGGTCCCTATTACAGGTGATGTGTGAATACAAGTAGTATCCTTATAAACTGCAATTACAACAACGCCAAGGTGAGGATGATCCAGACAGGCAGATAGAGGTTGGACTATGGACTTTGTAGCTGTGCAATGACAATCCAATGTTTCCTGTGTGTGTAGCTGTGCAATGTTTAGGGATTAAGATTTGTTCTATGTCCACGATAAGGTCATAAACAAAACCATCTTTATTGGTCTGATACTAACCTATAGTGAACAGACGACAGTAAAGCAGATAGCGAGGACAAGGTCATAGTATGTTGTTAAATATCCTGCATCCTTTGCGACGTTTTGTCCTCACTCCTGAATAAGAAAGGAGATTTTCCTGCTTTTATTTAGTAAAACGGCGCTTCCGCTCGTTACACTGCACATGTGCAAGTACGGTGGGATCTCCTAGTTTGCGGGATGTTGGATTGGACCCATCAAGTGGCCACCTCGTTCACTTGATGTGACACCTATTCATTTCTATCTCTGAGGGTATCAATTCTACAACCTACAACATCTCCAGCAATAGATCCTGAATGCTTTAGTTGTCGCTAAGCCCGATGTGTTACGCGGGGTTCATTACAAATGAAGAAAACAACTTGGCTTTTGTTTCCGCCAAAATAGTACGACATTGAGTACATATTGTACAACGCCAAATCCCAAATTACAGAACCCCTGTACGAATAAACATAGGTGAAAAATGATTTCACGTTTGAATTTCTAGGAATAAGTTAGCTTGAAAGGATGGAACATGACCCACCTCCCCATTTAAAACCCTTGACCTAAATTCAATACAATATGAAACACTACTGCATTATGGCATATTCCGACTATAGAGTCCCTGTTTCCTAAATAAATAAACAAAGACGAACAACTAAAACGACATTTACATGATCCACTTTGGTCAAGGATTCTCGAATTAAATCCAAGATGGCGACATTCAAGAGGGTCGCATACCCACCACAATACCAATATCCAATATTTGATGTCACATTTCCCATTCGTTTTCGACTTACTAGTTGTTTTCAGACTGTTGTTTTGTCTCACATTGTAATTAAAAATCTCATTTTAAAATCATTTTACTGTTGCGTTGTAAATTTACGACATTAAAACCAGTGTTAACTTTATAATCGTTCATCCCATGTCAAAGATGGTAATAGTGACTCAAAATATATGGTCTCTCATCTATACTCCTATAAACCTTGTGTATGGGTGGGTGTCACAGTTTATAAGATAAATGTTAAAAGCAGTTTTTGCCGTTATCTTTTCAAAATGGACGTTGCTTTCCAGGTTGTAAACGGTGTAAACTTTTTAAGTTATAGAACATATTTTTATGCATGAAATAGCGTAAGAAAACACCTTCATTTCAGTTTACGCTAAAGAGCATTTTCTCTGGACTACTAAGTTTTAGTGTCTGGAATTCGTATGTGAAGTTTGCCCCACAAACTAAGAAAAACACGTTGAATATATTGGATCCGAAAGTGTTTTGTTCAAGCACAGATTTAAGAATATTAAAGACTTTTGAAAATATTGCATAATGACAAATAAACGTGTCCAGAATATCCAGCTCGTTTCTAATTCTGTTGAGAAAAATTGTACTTACAGTTAGTATTGAAATAGAGGATTATCAGTTGATGGGATTTAACTCATGCAATGCAGATAGATATACGCTGATCACATATTCAGAAGCAATCTCACTCTTCACATTGACATATGAAACGCATTTTCATTGCTTATAGTGTTGTCCACTCGTTACCTAACATGTTATTGTTACGTCATCCTACGTGTGTATGCATGCAGAGATTAATATTGAAGGTACGTGTATATTTGTTCCACACTGAATACGAAAACATATTCGTAGCATTACATACACAGTCTTTTAATTATACAACTTCCTTAATTACCATCAAAATCATCATTTATTGTTTGCAATAGTTAGCAGGTGTTGAATATTGTGCTCACTGCCAAAAACAAACAAAAGACGAACTAAAGGAAAAAGTATTCGTTTGTCAATATAATCGCGTTTAATTACTAATCGTGACAACGGTTAAAGTAATATTTTATTTAATCTACTTGTACCATGAATAATGAACTTTGTATGGTAAATATAATCCAATGTAATCGATGAATGAACGCATATTACAGGGAGCAAATCCTGACTCGGTGACTTGCATATCTTTGACCAAACTGACATTGAACAACTTATAAATCTTTCCTATTTAGCTAAAATTTGTGATTAAAGGTTAGATTCGATTATGCTAATTCGTGTTAATGTATGATAAATGAAATAAAAATGGTATTTTACTAACGTTGGTATTGTTAGTTTACTCAGACGGGCTTGAGTTCTAGAACCGTGCCTTCACGGATATAATTTATATTAAAACATTGGGCTTAGCAGCTGATATGTGCAAATCTGAAGTCGGCTTGTAGACTATTCTCTAAAGGAAGTGCGTTGTCTATTTATTCGATGTGTGTATTCAGTAGTCATACTGGTTCAATGTTTCGCTCCTATCGTCCTGTGGTATAGTTTTCCGGACACGTATGTTTTGTTTACAGTGGAAGCAAGGCTTCAGTATCGGAGGGTTGCCGGTCATGTGGGGGCTAGCTACAGCATTTTCTTCAAAAAATTGAAAATGTTGCTCCATCTGCAAGAACACTGTAATTTTAACTTTACATAGGATTTGTCTCATTTAAAAATTTTAAACATCAATTTGCTTCTTCTTTTTCTTATTTCTTGTCACTCATGTATTTGGCGTTTCATTGCAGAAGTAAAGGCATTCTCAGAGGAAAACAATATTGAAACTGTTAAACCCCCCATACACGATCGAACATGTTGGCGAGCATGCTCGCGTACATGTTCGACC